>JAQFYU010000168.1:0-30249 GCA_034694905.1 Ceratophysella granulata | reverse complement strand
AAAAATATATTAAATGACGTTTGTTATAGCTTCTAATCCAATATTGGCCTGTGGCGTGGCCTGAAAATCGTAAGCTTTTAACAGTGTCGTAAGTCGTATCGTAACCGTTTATGTGAAGTGGACCCACGCCAAGTTTGAGAAAAGGGAAGATTTGAAAGCGGGAAAGTGGACATTGAGGACTTCATGGTGATTGTTTTATGATATTGGTTAAGGGTTTTTGAGGGTTTGGTCACTGTTGTGATGAACCTAATGAGCTGATGAGGTTAAGAAAAGCCTTTTTTCCAAACTGAGTGAGACTTTTTCAAAGGAGACTTTTTTCCCTTGAGTCTGACTTGACTTCTGCTTCTTGTTGGCATGCCTGCCCATTTATCCGCCTGTCTCTCTCGTGTATGCCCAACCTTTCACCCGTCGCCTCCATCTAATAATATATGTGAATCTGGGAGGTGACTTTTCAGCCCCTTACATTATACCCTGTTTGTTTTAACCCTCCACTCAATGAATTATGAGCTCGGACTTCCTTCTTTTTCACATGCATTTCTTTCCCTTTCCAATGATCTGAGCTAACATTTAAAATTGAATTATTGCGTTTGATTTTAATGCGAAATATTTTTTGAGATATTCGATCGCGAGGAGATTATGAAGATGCGAAATTGACCCGGGAACTGTCAAAAGTCAAATTTGGGAAGGCATACTCATTTTAAATTAAAAAATACTCGAGTTTTCAATTTGACGTCAAGACTCATTTTTTAAATTTAAGATTTCTTACAAAGTCTGGACCAAACCAGAAAATTAAGACAAGTTGATTGATGAAAATCAATTTTTCTGACAACTTTGTTTGGGAATTTCCTGGCTCAGAAAATTCATGTTAAAAGAGTTTAGGTTTGAGAATTTGTACTGCCAGAACCACTTGGATGTTATTAATAGTGAAGTGATGAGATCCAAACCAATTAGAACCCTTTTCCTTCCTTCGTGTTTCAGTTCAATGAGTGATTGTTCAACTTGGAGAAATTCAAGTCATTATTCATTAGGTTGGAACATCTTTTTCATGGTGTCAATTACGGGTCTGTCAGTGATCACTATCAAGAGTTCAGGTTTAAATCCTGCAGAGTTCAGGCCAGACACAAGTTAAATACATTGGCTTTACATGCATGTGTGTGCAATCTGCTTTCGAAGCATTTCGTATTTCAGGCAGAAAATTGGTCTGTTTTATCGTAATTCAAAACGTTGAACTGACCCGAGCCGACTAGGATGCAGTTGGAGCTTGTCGCATGTGCAAATTCGCTCTGAAATGTAATTAAATGCAAACATTTTACTGGCTTTTACAAAATTTAGTAGGCAATATCAAGGCGGCATTCCCATTTGGCAGAAGAACGAATTGAACTTAAACCCAAGGAGTGGGCAGACTTCTGAATTCAATTATTTTATGTCCAACTCTCACGCTATTTTGTCATGAAATTGATGTATGGTCAAACTTTGCAAAATACCCAACTTACTCGCGTGCATTGTAAATACCTCAAAGTTAGCACATTATATGACAATTAAGGTTCGTGATTTATCTTCCATCAACAAGTGGAATGACAATAGTGAGTGATTCTGGGGAGTGAGACCAAAGATTAGAGGATCCATATTTCACGTCAAATTCTGGTTCCAATAGGTAGTGCCATATAGAGCCGGTGATTCTTTGATAGGACATGTGCCTGGTTTCCCCTCAATTCTGCTTGTAAAGATAAAAAAGCTAAACCTGAGCGTCCATAAATAGGATGTAATTTTACGGAATTGGCATGGCAGTGAAGAAGCCGGTCTGGTCTGTGGAGTTCTTAAATTTTAGAGTCGCTTTTTAATATCGCGCTTTTAAAAAATACTTCAAGTATTTCTGCATGTTTAATTTAAATTTACAGGATGCGTACCCCTTGCAATATTAAATTTTGACATACTTCTTGCGCTATCCCTGATTGTACCAAATTTTGAAATATTTCTCGGCAAATAACCGATCTTTTTTTATATAAATTCTTGGCTAAAATACAAAACCCGGGTGTTTTCCAACCCTGACTTGGCGAATTGAACAAATACCCGGGGTGAATATTAAATTTCGATATTTTGCCGCATTAAACTAGGCTATAATCAATTTAGAAGTGGTTTCCGGATAAAAGTAAGATAAAATCAAATATTTGCCCACAGACAGTGGACGGACAGAAGACAGACCCATGAGTACAAACCTTCGGTTTTTTGCCAACCTTGACAAAAATAACTTAATACAGTAATTATTAATTTTAAACAGAATATTGTCCAAGAATTTCGCGATTTCCTTCCAGAATTCGCCGTGACCATCACCCTCCTGCAGTCCATAGGGGCAAAGGCGTTTCGTCTTCGTCTACGAAAAGTTGCCATTCTCGTTTTTTTCGTTCATGATCATGATACAATCAAATTAAGTATTCTACACTTGTTAATCTTTTTTTCCTCTCATTGTTGAATTTGGAATACGGGAGGGATGTTTCTTGATGTGTTAGACTGGGTGGATTCCGTATGTAAACAGAGTCCAGAGCTCCTTATCAGCTTTAAATTTTTTTATCACGAATTATAAGAAATTACACCTCAAAGAAAGTTATACAGAAACGGAGGAGAAGATTTACGGGGAGTTGTAATTCATTCTGAATGGGATGTGGGAGCCTGGGTTAACTCTCCTAACTTCTACTTTCATTCCGACCAGAAGAGTCCTTGATTTCATTCTGTGTCCATAATTTATTGTTTCAACCAAGGCTGAGGGATTTGTAATGTACGGATTGGAAGTAGGCAGGACAAGATGAGATCAACCCTCGTGTATAAACAACTAAAAAGTCATAAATCTAAACCTTGTAGAAGTTTTTTCCATGTCTCGAACCTCAATCTGATCACGTTCAATAATCTGGATTTCATTTTGAGGATTTGCAGGGTTTCGTTTGTCTGTCCGTCTGTTGGTCCATTTTCGTTTAAAATACGACTGTCAAGGTGGCAGACGTAGCCCAATTACGTTGTTTTTTAATATTCCAAATAATGAGTAAGTCGTACAAGTAGTAATATAGATTTATATAGAACGGGTCACCCTTTGTAGAATTAGGATCAAAGCTTGCGGTTGCAATTATTGGTTTTAATTTGCAACATAAAATGCACACAACAATATAATTTAAGACAAATGTTTTGATATTGAAGTCAGGGTATGATTGTTTTCGAGTCATACAAAGGGTGACCATCAATTTTGATTCGTGACTCATAGATATGCACAGCACGACATAGTATATTTTTCAAAAGACAATGATTATTATGGTTGCCATCAACCACAGCCTAAGTTGACATGGAGCCGACCCGTTCATTCCATGTCTAAAGAGTTACATGACATGAAACGAAGTAGGGTGAGTTTGAAAACTTGGCTTTTTGGAGTCTCAGTGAGGAGTTGACGTGTATGACAATATATGTCCAATATGTTCATTGTGAGAAAGCCTGAATAGCACAGCGGTGTCACTCATTTGTCAACGCTTGGAATTCTCATGTGTTTTTTTTTAATTTTTTCAAAAGGGTCAGGTGAGGCTAAGTGCTCAAGTTGTGGGTTATGGTTCCAGGGTTGGGATCAGCGGAATTGGATTCGTTTTTTTGATTCATTTCACCAATTAATACTCCTTGATGTCATGCCATGCCATGCCAGTGAGCTGTGGCTGTGGCTGTTTGGGTTGGAGGGGAAATTTAAAATTCAGTTCATGGGGTAAAGTAGACAGACGGAGACGGCGAGACCGTTCCGTAGAAGGAAGAAAAAAAATTCTTGTTTGCCTTTTACATCTTTCCCTCGTTCGGACCATCATGGATTTGTGACCAGTATGAGGCTTTTGCCGCCTGAGGCCGACCTCTCACCAGGGTATCATGCCGTGTTTGTTTTACTCATAACTGAGAGACATCCATATTATTCCGTTGTTCAAATGACAGCTTATGATTCTTACTTATTAGTTTGAGGTTGGGAAATTGAGAGAAAACAAAAGGAGAATATAAAAAAAAATTATTAGCCACTTTTTAAGACTTGTTTCCCAGACGGTTTATTACACTTTACTCTCTAATTCTCTGATTGACGTCGCATGTGGTATCACTAGCAAATATATCAATATCATAGGAAATCATATAAATTTCGGATTCCGGATTTATGGGACAATTTAAAGTGGTTGAGCATGCTGTCGTGGAACTTTAGTATCGGTGTCGGAAAAGCTGTGATCTTCATCATTGAATTTGATACTTTCTGCCGTCTGGCAATATTTGGGCAGCAATTTTGAGGGCAGGTGTGATGGAATCACAGCGAAATTTAAATCTTTAGAAGCATAGCCCATTTATGATGTTTTTAAACCGAATTATGTACGTTTTTCGAATCGTAAATTGAAATACTACTATTAAATCGACAGTTTTAAACCGAATTATGACCGTGTTTTGAATTTTGAATTAAAATACTAATATTAAACGGAAAATTTCAAACCGAATTTTGACCAATTTTTGAGTTTTAAGTTATACTCATTAAAATACTAATATTAAAGCGATAATTTTAAACAGAAGTATGACCTTTTTTTTGAATTGTAAATTAAAAACAAATAATTCAATTAATTTATCTAAACCGAATTATAACCGATTTTCGAATTTAAATTAAAATATTAACATTGGATCAATGCTATAACGAATTATGGTCTTATCAACAGCGATAATTTACGAAAACAATCAATTTTTTTAAATTCTTCTTCACCATTCTGAAATTATTGCGGTTGTTATGTCCATTCGTCCATGTCAACGTAACTTAATGCTAATTTTTGAAAGGCAGCCGAAATGTATATCAAAAAAATATGGAAAACTTCAAAGCTGAATTTAAACCGAGTCGAAAAGCCATCAAATTGTTTTCTGACAAAAACTACAGATTTTCCAGACGGTGATTTAAGGTAAAATTTGAAAGTGGACGTTAATTCGGTAATTCGAAGGGTCATACTGTGTGTTGCCTATGTGGTAATGAGGAAGCCCTGCTGAGACCTCTTGGCCTTACGATCCCTTCATTGTCTACTTGTTAGTTTATCCCTTGGACATCCTTTTGTAAACTCAGATTCACGTAATTAAATTCCCTCCAATCTGCACATCTTCTTTTTAAAAAGGAACCCAACTAATTGATTTCAGAATTCTCCTGTCTTCTGAGGTTCAATTGATACGATTTCCTTTTTTTTTTCAAAGTCACTTTAAAACAGTGAACGGGTTTCATGAGTTGGAAGGACAAGGTCTGGAGTCTTTGGTCCGTTCTCCAGCTGGGTCATGGCAGGTAAGCGGAGATGGACACTAGAGACGAGAAGAAGGTAGCAAGGAGTGAAGCAAAAAGTGAAAACTTGGTAGGATCCCAAAGGGAAAAAATCTTTGCCGGGATAAGTAGGAAACCCCCTACAGGGTTCCGGTCGCCTTGGCGCCACTCCAATCCTCATATTTAAACATTTCTTCAAACCCAGATGACTTGGAATTTCAACTCAAATCCGAATTTTGGAAAATGTGATTTAAACAGTTTCTACTATTGGAATTAAATTAAGATAATAATAAAAAGTATTTTGAATTTAATAAAATCAGATTAAGCCTGACAATTGAATTTTAAAATGTGGCCAACTTTTAGACGCAAATCGGTTCAATTACAACCAGGTAGGAAGAAAGAACCCAGGCATGCATTTTAGGTCCATTTTAAAGAAAAATGAGGATGTGAAGCGTAATGAGAACAGATGTTGCAGATTAGTACTGAGCCTGCTGCCTATTCCCGTCTCCACTTCATGTAAAACTGGAGTGCTGGAATGTAGAATGAAAAAGTTGTCGGATTTAGTAAACGTGTGATACTATGTGAGTTTGAGTATCAGTCAAACCATGCAACTGAAGAATTTTGTTAAATTCACCGAAAATTCTGCTACTTTTGGCCTACTTTCGATTAAATAAGTCAAATATCATGAAAACATTCCAATTTACATTTAGGATTTGATGCTCGACTATGTATAAAATTCAAAAAATAGACACTGTCAATTTTGACGAATTTAAGTATTACAAATTATGATTAAAAAGTTAAAATTGTGAATGAATTTATAAATAAACCATCACGAAGCACGAATTTGAGGTTAGAATTCCGAGTTCCACCCACAAATCGTGGTAAGCACTTCCGGTCCCTCCGTCATCATCAGTCAACTTGAAAACGGTTTAATTTTTTTTTCCCCAGAAATCAACACTACACACCCTTAACTTGTCATGCTTGAGCTAATAGAAAACAATTTGTTGGTTTTGTTTCTCATCGAATTACCACGTTGATTCTGGAAACGGAAAAACTCCCCTATTTTCTCTCTAAATGAAGTGTATGATTGGGAACACGTGAGGTCGTCGAGACGAAGAGAGTAGTAGTTTGACTCTTTTCCTTTTTTTTCTAATATTGGGTAATTGGTAGTTTCATGTCCAAGTGAGTAAACAATGGTTGAAGATAATTCCTGGGTTTCAAACCTGAAAAACTGAATGAAAAGGGGTTGAGTGAGTATAGAAAGTGGAAAAGTCGAAGAGTCAAAGGATGGAACACGAAACACGAAGTGCGTGGCTCGATATTGGGCTTAAATGGTTTTTCTGAGTTTGATGAACTGATGAACGCTAATTAGAAGTCTGGAATATATAGGATATGCCATACAATGATGGATTGTAACCGGAAGTGCATTGTTGACGAATGAAGTCCATTCTCACCCATTTGATGCTAATCGGAATAATGAATCAAGGATTTTCCGTGTACCAGGATTGGTTGTCTAATTAAAATAAACCAGATTTGTATTTGGGCGACTGAATAATGGCTCCGAACAGCAAGATGTCCAACACGTTGAATAGCAAGTTGTCCAACACGTCGAACCGCAAGTTGTCCCACGCCCCAGGCAAAACAAATACTGCTGCTGTTGCAAGGCTATAACGGGATTTAAGCCTATCCCTGGAAATAATGCTGAGAATTTTAATTGAATTAGTTTGAAGAAATTAAAATGATTAGATGATTATGATTGGCACGTGGTTTGTTCAGAGGGAAAAGAAGGTAGAAAATTTCATGACGTGACTGTTGATGAGTTGAATTCATGTTTCCTTTTTACCTTTGACTTGAGGGAAAATCGTTTTTGGAACCCTTCCACTTTTGTTTGTTTACTGATCTAGTTAGTCTCTCTGTATTTTGTGAAAAGTAGTTGATGAGTCTACCGGTTAAGGCATTTATTTGAAGAAGAGTTCTTTTCCCTGTAATCAAAACAGAACATGCTTGGCTCGTTGAGAAGTTTGAGAAGATGGAGTTGGGCGGAGCGGAGTGACAGGTCCTTTTCAACTTAAAAGACTTTGACACTCAGGCTTCACAGAACTTGATCCAAGTTCTGTTTTTTTTTAATCTTAGAATAATCATTTCGATAGTAAGTATTGGATTCGTGCAAGTAGAATGGCTGGAGTGAAAGATGATAATGTCCGTTCTTGAACTTTGTTTTGGAGTAGAGTGCGAATCTGATTGGAGATTGGAGATTGGATGAATGATTGCTGGGAAATCTGTCATTTGGGAATTTGCGTTTTTCAATTTTTTATATGCTTTGAGCTGCTTTGAATATTTGCTGTTTTTAAAGTTGCAGTTTTCATGTTGATTTTGGGATTTTTATGTTGTTCTGAAATGGTTTTAATGTTGCGTTTCTCATGTTGTTTACAAATTTGCGGTTCATGTGATACAGCTTTTTTGTTGTGGTGCTTAATGTTGAGGTTATCAAATGTTGCGATTTCGATTTTGCGGTCTTCATGTTACTATTAAATGCTGCGGTTTCTATTATGCGGATTTGATGCTGTGGTTTTCAAAGGGGCGGTTTTTATGTCGCTGTTTTGAATCTTGCGGTATCTATGCTGGGCTCTATTTGTTGTCGTATTTAATGTTATGTTGCGGTTTACTTGTTGTCGTATTTAATGTTATGTTGCGGTTAATTTGTTGTGGCGTTAAACGTTGATGTTTTTAATGTTGTAGTCTATTTGTAGTGGTGTCTAATGTTCAGGTTTTTAATGTTGCATTTTATTTGTAGTTGTTTTTAATTTTGCGGTTTCTGTGATAAGGATGTCATGTTGTGGGGCTTAATGTTGCGGGTTTTAATGGTGCACATGTCGCTTTTTTTAAAGTTGCGGTTTCTATGGTGTCGTTTATATATTGCAGTTTTTAATTTTGCGGCTTTTATGGGCTTTGGAATTATACCTGTCTAAGGCAATCCATAGCTAAGTGCATTTGTAGCTTCAAAAAGAAAATGTTTCTTTTGGAGGATTAGGTTTAGGAGACAGGACAAGTCCCTTATTAGACGTTTTGTACTAGGTCCATATTTTTGGGGAAAAAGTTTGGACCGTCGAAAAATGCCACGCGTAGCGGAACAAAGGGATCATGTCGTAATTCCCTGACTTACACACGGCTATACGGTTTCCTTCTGTGAAATAATACCCGTGCCCACCCCACAGTGTATTTGGTTTCGTCAGGTCTGGCTTATCCGTTAAATATGGCATAGCTATAGCATTTCAGTATTTTGTTGTTAAAATTTTCGTAATTTTCCATCCTAGTTTTTCGTAGTTTCGAAATATAATTGTTCCATGTAGGCGGTAATGCACAAATTGAAGCTTATTCCGGTGTTCCAAATTGTGTGGGACGATGAATTCGGCATCGGCATCCGCATTATCGTCGAGATTCAGAAAAGCGGAATGAAATCAATCATGCTCATTGGAACGATTCGTGAAACACTAAAATTCAAGTCTGTCTGTTGTTGTGAATTGAATATTTGATAGCAGTTGTTCTACTAATTCTACTCACGCGAAGAAGGGCACTAAAAAGGAAACTTCTAAACTATAGCCACTCACACACATGAATCAAACGGAATTTTTGTTTGTTTCATTTTTGGTCTTGTACTTGAATTTATTCTTTTTGATACCATTGGTTTTGTTTTGTCGGCTGGTTTAAATTGCTCCACATTGCATTCTATACACTTACGTACACTGGTATCCACTTTAAAGGGAGTGAAGAACTTTTAGGGTTCACTTTGCTCCTGGTTCACTAGCTTTTGGATTGACATAACTTACATTATCCTGAGATTGAACTGTCCTATTCCCTTTTCTCTCTGCAAGGATGATGTCGAGGCGTACACAAGTTTAGTGGGTAGGAGTTTTGGGGTTCTACGATGAAGTTACCCTTGCAAAATCCGCTTACAATAAAGTTAGCGATAAAATTTGTTTGTTAAAATGATTTTAAAAAAATTAATGTAATTGTTCCACGCAAAACCTAACCTTTTGTTTGCTCGATTTTCCCATGCTCTAACATCGCATGGATCCTTTAAAATATTAAGGGTTCCATGCGAGAGATTTTTTAATTTTTGCTAGGAGCCCTTTCGCCATACCTGTTTTTTAGAGTTTCCCGGGTTTATTGTCTTTCTTCGTGCTATCTCATCGTATGCCGTAATTTAAAGTAATGGTGGTATTGGTAACGACGACGACTCCATTTGAACCAACCCCTTTGGTCTATCTACGTGAAAGCATTAGGTGAATTGACTCGGTCTCTTCTGCCATTATTGGCATTCCGCCTCGATGCTTTTGCCGTATCTGGGCAATTAGTCTGAGCCGTATATGGTTTGCAGATTAGCTATTCTATTAACTCGGGATTGTATTTTCTGAAATTTCGAGTTGTAAAAATGGATACGCTTGATTTGCTGACGTATTTCGAAAACACGATTTTCGGTGTTGAAAATCGTTATTTTAATATAAATTGGTGATTTGTGATTGTGACCCTAAATGTGCTGTACATGGAAATAGCGATTTTACATGGCTAATGTTTCAAGTATTTTGTGATTTTGATCTTGTCAAAAAATCAGACTATCATCTTGATTTGGATTTTCTAAGTAGCGATAGGCTGATTTTGTATCCAATGATTTTGAAAATCAGTATCTCGAGATTTTGCGTACATAATGCTGTATGGCGTTGCACGGCTCATCGGCCCATGATTCAAATGTGGAATGAGACGAGAGGAATATAAAGTCTCATTAGATAAATTGGGGTGCTCTGAGGTTAAAAGCTGTGTCCATAAGATAAGAGGAATCTCCAATCCGTGTATTTTCTATTCTTTGGTAAAGAATGAGAGCTGGAGGGACAGAAGGTATATTTCCTATATATAAAGAAAGAAAGGGAATGATGAGTGTTTTTAGTTTAAATTTGTGGCAAAGATGTATGTAATGTAGGATGTGAGGATTAGTCGAGTCCGTTTCCCCCTTGGTCGGTTCCTTTTTGTTCTTTTTCCAATTCTCTCTAAGCTGTATAATTAAGGGAGTGTACTCTGTATTATATGTAACTATTTGTTTTTGAGACCTGATTAGCATTAGGACCAGCCAAATTAATTGCAATCATGAGAAAGCGTGCAGTCCTCCTGTTCTCACTTCTTCAGCCGAACAACATTCTTTTGTGGATCTGGAGTCTTTGGGCTAGGAACTGAGGAGTCGTCCTTCTTCTAACTGGCTCCAAGGGAGGAATAGAACCATTTAATGAGTTTCTTCAACATTAAATCTTCCTAAAAACCAATTTTGGTACATGTCGTACTCGAATTAGGATCTTACATGTCGATTAGCGGGGAGATGGTAGATGCTCCTTTGAGCTTAATTTAATGTCAGTAGCTTCTCGATTCTGTAGATGAAGGCACATCTTTAAGCTTTCCGCAGTATCCCGGAGTTTTCGCAATTTCGCAAATATTAGTTTGCATAGGAAGTTCAAGTTTACGTCTACGACATAGGGCGGAGGCGGAAGAGCTAATCAATACAATAGAAAGCCGTACCAGTTAGACTTTTGTTCTCTTCATGTAAAATTTTCTACGTAGATTCAGTTGGGTAGACGACAAGAGAGCCATTATTCTTCTTCATTTAAAAGTTCAAATATTACTGGGATTAGTCTGGGTTCGGCTCGTTTGAGATTTTATTAGTAGCTAGTGGCCGGCTTAGATGCAACAATGCTGTGAATTTGGAGAATTATGCTGGTTAGGTTAATTGCTGGCGAAAGTGAAGTGGTTATTTATAAATATAGTTAATATTGCATAAGGACAATGTTCAAACGTTTTAACTGATGTTCGGCCTGGAAATTTTTATGATGCGGGCATATTCTAAGATTTTGGTACACTATTTCATGTTTTGCCAATTTTGGAGCGTATTTTGGGTCATTTAAACGTGTTTTTTTACAATGGTGTTGTATATTTTGTCACTTTCAAAGACATGTTTTCTACTAGGTTAGTTAGTAATTTTAAGTTCTCGGAAATCCCTTGTTTCGGAATTTAAAAAAATAACGAGGTGGTTATAACTATATATATATATATGTTTTGTGCTTTTTAAAACTTGGTTGGCGTGATAATTTAACTAGATTTTAGAATTTGAAATGTTTTTCTTTGCATACAAATAATTTTAGCTGCTTATTTTTTAGCATATATTTTGACAATTTTTGATGCCAGTTTTAGTGCATTTTTAGACGTTATTGATTGCATCTTTTGAAATTTATTAACATCCTTTAGTCTGTCGTAGAAAGTTAAATATTTTGAACTCGGAATTATTTTGAGCACATTTTACATAATTTTATACGGTAACATGGCTGATGCTAAGGAATGCCTTCTTTCACCCGAAATCTTGTCTGACGTTCATTGTTCTTAGTGACAGAGAAGAGTTATTCTTCCACATACTAGGTCCATGACTGAAAACCAGTACTGAAATGTGTACACGAACTCTTGTTTTTGAGTGTGGTAGTTTTATCATTTAAAATTCCATGTCTCCTCACTTGATTGTGTAGGTATTTCCTATTAGACTGTGTGAACTAAGTACTCTGTACTTTGTCAAATGGTTCCAGTTTTTTTCCTTCTCCGTCTTCAGAATCTTCACTAAGCTTCATTCTGAGTCATGTCAGGTTGGAATTGGGAGGATTTTATGGAGCGCTCCGTTTCAAACTCGGATCCGAGATCCGATGAAGTTGTACTCCATCTCAAAATCTTGTCACTAATTTTTAACGATTGTGGTACAGAATTTAATTGATTTTGGAGACTTTCAAGATCTTTGGCTACAAGTCAAGTTTGTCTGAGCTCAGCATGAGCCTCCTTTAATTAGACAAGTGAGCTTATTGGATATGAGCTGCTGCGGAATGACTGTCATCAAGTAGAAGTCGTTTTAAGAATGGGTTTTATCTTCGTATGTTAATTTCCATTTCCCTCCGCCTGGTTGTCATGTAGTCAGGCTGTTGTCAGGGATGCTTGGGTCTCTTGTCGTTGGAGCCGCCTTGGGCTTTCGAGTCCACAGCATCCGTTCCTTTAAAAAAACTCAAGTACGAAGCAGAAGCATAAGCACCTGCCGTAATTCCTCTTGTTTTCCCTTAATGTTATTGTGAAAGGAAGACGAAGAACGTGAATGTTAATGTACCAAAGTTTTTGGTTCACTTGAATTATTTCAACTTGTACAAGTAAGTAAACCCATCCCGAGAACAAGAATGATGGGCCTGGTTGCTATTTCACTCCAAAATGTGTCTACCTACACATGTACTCAAAACACTTTTTTTTTCTGGTGTCTTTTCCCTCCTTTTTATTTACTCTTCCAGCAACTTCCGTTCCAAGTTTTGGTTCAAACCAACATGGGTGCATGGTTAAGAGCTAATATTTTCTTGTCTATGATGAAGGAGACTATAGACTTTCTTCCCATATTTGGACAGGCGGACAGACATTCTCCATCTTTGGAAGTATTTCTTGAAGATGTTTCAAGTTTAACTCCTATTTTAGGAAATGGGAATTGGAATATGGAGATTAGAAGCTGGAGAGGAGGGGTGTTTCAATGTTCTTGTGCTTTGAGGTTTTTTTTATGCTATGGGAAGATCGGTATGCCAAAAACGGCTCAAATTTGTAAGTACTGAAATATGAAAATAAAATGTAAAAAACACTGAGTTACGGAAAAAGCAGTGTCTATAAGAAAGACGGATTTAAATTTCACTAAATTACAAGCTTGGCATGGTCGAAAATGGCTTAAAAGTTATCCAGGTGATAATATACACGGAAATGGCGCTAAATTAACCCGATTTGGCCTTGTCATGTTTTAGATGGCCCTATTTAAAATGGTAGCCAGTCAGACAGTTTTAAAACAATATTGAAAAAATATTTAAACATCAAAGCCCGAAAATGTGCTAAATTCTAGATGAATATATTATATTCCACTAAAAATTATAAATCTGTTTGTATAGAAAGTCAATATTATAAAGAAATACCTACTGAATATGTTTAAAAAACCTACATAATATGCTCCAAAATTAGAAAAACATCAAAATAGATAAATATGCACTAGAATTTTAAAAATTGGATCTACAAAAAATCTAAATAGAGCTGCCGAAACAAACAAAAATTGCGTACTCAAATCACAAAACCATATGAATTGAAACAACCCTCGTATCATTCAAATTCGACCGACGGCTACTCTGTTGAGCGTATACCACCGTAACTGCATGTTGGCACTTAATGCTTAATGCATGTCGTACATTTATTTCTGTTATTTAACCTCGCCTGCCTGGTTTCCAAGTTTCTGCCAAGAATTTAGTTGGCAAACAATGTGTTTATTTTTGTGTCAATATTTGGACTAAGTATTTCTAGTAAATTTCTCTAAATACTTCTTTGTAGAAACAGAGCTTTTTATGTTCCATGCTAAGAATTATTCCAGATCCGAATCTACAGTTTTCACTTCCTGTAAACTCCTCGTGATGAGTTTTGAGTTTATTTCATTCCTGGTCAACATGCAAAGTGTCCCGCTGAGTCTTAATTACAAAGACTTTCTGTTAAAAAGCTCACTCAGACTGAATGCACTCTGTGTCCCTTGTGGAACGAGCTCAGGTATAATACGATTCCATCTCGGACCACTTCCTTCCAATTCCAAATTTCATTTAGTCCTTTATTGTAATTAATACTGAGTAGAAATGGAATAAGTTTAATGCAAGAAACCCTCCCGTGAGGGAGACGGATGTATCCGGTGTCAATTCTAATGGAAAAGGTCTTGGGATGATTACTCAATTCAGTCCGCGTCAAGGAGAGCAGGATTGTAAAATATTAGGTGGAATTGAACTGGGCAGAATGAATGCATCATTCCAAATTTAATTCTACGTTGTTTTATATGAAGACACGAAATCTACATCTTGAAAAAATTCACATCAGAAAAAAATGGAATGCTCCTGGGTTTCATGCCTCTGTCGTTGTCCCACCCTTTCTTTGCATGATGATGAATCTATTTGAATGTGAAGTGGACTTGGGCTTGCATGTTCTAATTACATGTTTTGTGCAAACAGACCTGTCAATATTTTAGCACGAAGGGCTTAAATTGCGATTTGGAATAAAATGTGCAAGCTGCACATTAATTTCTTCAGCCCAGCGTGTTTTTGGTTCTATGACAGAGTTACGTCCACAAATAATGGGGTGTATACCACAAAACTAGTTTATTTTTGGTAAAATTGGGGTGCCATCTTGTAAATCGGCCATTTTGAAGTGATTTACAAAATGGCGCATTTACACGGGCCGCTGATAAAATGCGCTTAAATGTGCAACAAGAATTGAGCTATTAGTAATTCTATACTCAAAGCCGTATACATATGAAACAGCCCTCGAATTCAGTTGTCAGGTTATTTAAGTCACAGAAATATTGCAATCTTTTGCCTGAATCTTCATTTATAAACTAAATATGTTCTAAAAACTTTATTTGCTTAAAGGACGAGTATTGTTTATGTTTGAGCTCAATTTTGAAACGAAGATTTGTTAAAGAGCTCTATTTTAAGACGAGGTTTGGTGTAGTTTCAATTTTAAGAAAAGGATTTGTATAATTTGAGCACAATTTTATGGCGAAGTTTGGTGGAATTTATTTTTTTGGACGAGGATTGATATAGGTAATTTCAATTTTAAGACGGGGTTTGGTTTAATTTCAATTTTAAAACGTAGAATTTAAGCTCAATTTTAAGACAGCGTATTTATATATTTCTATTTTAGGACGAGGATTGGTTTAGTTTCATATTTAAGACGAATCTTATCTCAATTTTAAAACGAGGATTGGTTAAGTTTTATTTCTATATACGTGTATCTACAATTTTATCGTGGAAGCCTGAATAAAGGATTGTAAAAAAAATAAAAAAAAAATAAAAGTTTTAGCTCAATTTTATTACGAGTTACGAGGTTTGGTTAAATTTGAGCTCAATTTTAAGACTAGGTTTATTTGAATTTCAATTTTATGACGAGAATTGGTTAATTTCAATTTTAAGGCGTGGATTGGTTAAACCTCTATTTTTAAAACGAGGATTGGTTAAAATTGAGCTCAATTTGTCGCCAACTAAAAAGTTGGGAATTTGTTCTGAAATTTTGTTTAAAAACAACTTTGCTTAAATTTTACCGTGAATTTTTGTCAGGATACCTCGTCCTCGTATCACATCACTATCCAATATTTGTATGGTATGCATTTCAGTTCAGCAAGACCAGCCAAACCGAGGCATGTGTATGACGAAAATGTGTCCGTTGCGCTTCACCATCTCCTTTCCCTTTTCTTCCCCTCCCTTTTCTCTTTTGCTACATTTAATCAATTTAGTTGGAAGAGAGAGAGCAGAGCGAGAAAAAAAAGAACCATTTGTCTGAATTAGTGGACGGCCAACGTTTTCCTGAAATACTTTACTCCCGGGTTCGATACTAATCAAGTTATAGACTTCTCCGCCGAATTTTTTTCTTCCCCAAAAGCTCCTGCAGAATCTCCCTTAATTTCGAGTCTATCCTTGTAGGAAGACAAAATAAGAAATAATTTTGAGAATGTATGGGAGCCAGAAGGATCTCGGCTATTTTGTTGTCCTCCGGGAAAGATTTTTCTTGAACTTCAACTTCAGAAGGGTGTGTTTTTTGGGTGTTTGTCGAAACAGACGGGAACTTGGATGAAAATAGTTACTAAACACGTTAAGTAGTCGAATGAAACCCTACGAGCCTTCATTTATTATTCATTGAGCAAGACACACAACAACAAGCCCTTTGGATTCTGTATTTTTTGTCTTCTCCCTTGCCTCATTTTATGAATACTTTATTGAAGATTAGTTTTTATATTCGGAGCTTGGTGGGCATAAATAAACAAGTATGAGATACTTAGTTTCAGCAAGTGACGGCTCTAATGTTCCGAACACATTTGGTCAATTGCTCTGCTTCGCGAGTTAGATGAGAAATATGACAGGGTGTAAAAGATAATGGTATGTCGAGTTGCAAATTGCAAATAACGTATGATTTTGGGACGGACTGGTTCGGGGGCTGAAAATAAGCCACCGGCACGGGAAGCAAACTGAATTTAGTTAAATTGTGCTATTGTCTGAATAACTATTTTAAATCAAAGTTAAAAAATTGAATTCGCCATAAAATATGTATATTTTTACCAAAATCTTGTGTAGGTCAAATGACTTTCATTTTGCATGTGTTTTTATTTGCATTTTCTAAAACAGAAATTCGCCAGAAAATTTGTCAATGGATGATATCGTTTTCAAATCAACCATAAACCTTAAGACGTTATACAATGTTTTTTTAATTTTGGAAAGCCTCAACAATGCGGTTTTTAAAATTTTGAGCAGCCGCAAATGCGGTTTTTTTAAATATCGAGTTGCCTCAAATATGCGGGTATATTAAATTTTGAGCAGCCTCAAACATACGCGGTTCACCAGATTTTACATCAGAAATGCCTTACTTTTTCAGTTAACGATTTAAATTTTTAGATGAGTTACGTTTATCTAACCTTTACTGTATATATAAAATACGGTCAAAAACGGCCTTTTTGGGGCTGATTTAAATTCAAGTGTTGGAAATCGGACTAAAAATTCCGCTTAAGTTAATCTAACGGTAGTGTTTTGAATCTGCATCCCTCTATATACAATGTTCAGTTTTGACTTAGTTAGTTCTAAACCCGCAACGAATTCTAACTGCATCTTGTGCAGGAATAATAAGTGTAACAAAATATGAATTTTACACCAGTCATGTGTCGCCTGGTCGCGTGACAAAGTTGATAAATGCAAATGCATGGGCCTCGCGGATCAACTTGGGCTAATTTATGCACAACTTTAGTCCGTATTTTCTGCTACAATGAAGATTGTTCTTGATGAACCTTCGAGTCCAAAATCTAAACTGCTGCATGCTCTTCAATGTAAAATTAGCCACCGGAATAATTTGTGTAAACTACTCAAATCCAAATATTTCAATTCCGTGATTATCTCCTTTTTTTATTAAATGGTTATTCATTTTAAATTACAACACTTTAAGTTCATGTAGCAAATCCACTTGAGAAAGCCAAAGTAACTAAGTAGCGATAATTGAGTATTGCCTACCTAGACGGGAAATGGTTTCTTTTGTAATATAAAAGCTCGACTGTTAAATAATTAGAAATATTGTTCCTATTTACAAAAAGAACTAGTAGAATGACGAACGCAGTGAGTATTTTAGTGTAGTACTTGGTTTGGAGCGACCATTTGTTAAGTCTATTCAATTTATCCTAGTTCCTAGTGCGTTGTATTAACTATCAACACTTGACCTAGACTAAACTACTGTTAACCCTTTCGAAAGTCCCGTTTTTTCTAAATTCTGGGCTCAAGTTAAAGCTTTTGAGGCAAATCTCTACTTCTCCTCCATTAATAATTTCTCAAATTTCTAGCGGTAATTGAGGGTCACATGAGGATATTTGATTTTTGGCTGAAGGGAGTCTTTTGAGGGTAAATAATCGGAGAAAATGCTTACTAAATGTAATACTCGGCAAGTGTACAGCACACACGGATGAGTTTTTGTTGTTTTAGAGTTTTTCGAGTGAGCGGGTGTTGGTCAGAAGTTCCCTTGTGAGTCGCCAAGCCTGTTTGGCCGCATTCTCAAGGGCACTGGGTGACTTGCCCTTGAACAGATCCAAGGTGGGCAGAAAGTAGTGTGGACATCGTCGACACTGGAGACAGGAGATGAGCTGGAGAAGAATCCCATTTATTCGATCTCCGAGACAGGGCTCATCCCATTCAACTTCACGCGGATGCTTCTCACACTCGTAGAGCAGAAGTGTCTTCATGTGATAGGATGTCACTGGGTTTCCTAGGTTACAGAGAGACAGGAGAGTTAGGAGCACATTCCAAAGGGTCTGGTTGCCAAGGACGCAATTCTAAGGGTCAGGTTGCTAGGGACATGATTCGGAGTGGTCTGGTTGCTAGGGGCATGATTCGAAGTGGTCTGGTTGCTAGGGACACGTTTCACAGGGGAAGGTTGCTAGGGACACGCGATTCGGTTAGGTTGCTAGGGACTTACCAGGTAAATCCAAATGTCGATCTCGAAGTGTTTTGAGTAGACTGAGACACTTCTTCCGACATCCGCCCTGAAGAAGACGATTCTCAGCCTCTGCGAACGAGAGCACCCAAGCATCTCCTTCCATGGCGGATTGTTTGCCCTAAAAATTTGTAATTTTGACGGAATTTTAATTTTCAGAATTTTGGACAGGAATTACAAGACTTTTCTAGCGGTTTTCATTAAAAACACAACAGTAAAACCGCATCTTAAAATCGGAATCATGGAAAACACATGAGACAATAGTTTTCTGAAATGGGCCCGCTAGTGGCCTCAGCAGCGATTAAAACCATCCTCCCAAACAGACATAGTTGTTGGTTCATGTTGCGATTTTTAATGGTGTTATTTTAAATGTTCCGGTTTTTAATGTTGTAGTTTATAAATTGTGGTATTTAAGTTGCATTTTTAAGGGCTTCGGTTCTAGCTACCTGCATAGACAAACTTTCTTTGGAAAGCAAGTCAAATCCTTCCGTCTTCACTTCAGCCACATGATTAGGATGTGGCCAAGGAATATGCGGAATAGGCCAATGAGCCGCACTTCGTGGCCAAACACCTGAGCATTTGAAAGCGGGTGTGATCTGAACCACGAATCTTTCCCGAATCCGAAGTTTAACTTCTGTCGTATCCGCAATCATTTTGACAGAGTCTCTGTACGAACACTTGTCACAAGCCTGAGCCACGAGTGTTTGAAAACGAGATCTAATTTTCCGTGCAGACAAGTAGCCACTTGCCGTAATGAACTCGACCCAGAGTGACATGGACCGTTTTCGTCCATCACTTAATTTTAAAACAGCACAACCGGGTAATGTCCCGTCATCCACAAAATTGAACACACCCATTTGATTTAAATAGAGAACCACTTCAAACTCATTGGGTGAAATCACTTCCAACCCTTCAAATCGGGTATTACACTCGGTGAGTGAGGAAATGAATCGAGGCTCTTGAACTTCAACTTCTTTGAGAACATCTTGAACCACTTTACACACTTCCCGAATTGTTTTGGCAATCCCGCCTTTTCGCGTCTGAACTCGTTCTCCGTAGTACTTGTTCAGTTGATACAACATTTTGGATTGGGCCGCCATCATATCCTGCGGCACGAGCATTTTGACCAGATTTTTGGATTAAACTTGCAAATTAATGATTTGGAAATTGGATTAAGACTTGACACATGGCCTGGATTGTGGGAGGGAGGGATGAATCTTTTGATCTCGTGTGGCTGCTCGCTGTCTAGGAACTGTGGACCGGAGTCCAAGACCTAACTCCGTTTTAATGGTATTTGCCCACTGTACTAATAACCTTATTCGGGTCTAATTAGGCGGCAGGTGAACTAATTTGGGGTTCCTGGCCTCAGTTCTCCTAGTACAGCCCACGACTGACGAATTCGAGTGAAGAAGTTGAAATGACAAGGAGAGTTCCACTTGAAAAGACTCGGCTGCTTCTTTTCTATGGATATTTCCATTCTGTCTGGTTATGTATTATGTACATAAGCTCTTCACAGGTCGAGGGCGGGCTTGGGCCTTCTCCGTTCTCGGCTCCGCCTTTCACTTGAAATACAAAACCGTTCACGCCCTCAGCACGCGACCCGATTCTTTACTCGGGTTCATAACTAAGGAAAGGCTTCTTATGCAAAAAAAAATTCGGAGTTGATATATATGATTTAACTAAAGAACTAAATAGTGGAGATAACCCGAACGATTTTGGCGTTTTAGTGCATATTTGCGTATTTTTATGTTGTTGTGTCAAATATGGTCTATATTTTCATAATTCGATGTTGTTTTTTAAAATTATGGTGCATATTTGGAAATTTCGATGTTTTTCAATTATGGTGCACGTTTGCCTATTTTGATGTTTTGTTTCAATTATTTATGTTGCATATTTACATTCTTTTTTCAATTTTGGTGCATATTTGCATATTTTGATGCTTTTCAAATATAGTGCATATTTGCCTAATTTGATGTTCTATTTTTAACTTTTGCGTATATTTTGAAACTTTTAAAATAATTTTTGCACATTTTGAAGATATTTTGATTAGGTTAGTTTTCTATTAAAATATTTTCTCTAGGCAATTATCTTGTTTCGTCTACATTTTTCGAAGCCTGATTTTAATTTGATATTTTTGACTGACCGGAATCTATATAAGTAATTTGCTTTTTCGAAATTTAAATGCGTATTTTTGCTGCATACTTAAGTTTATATTTTGAAATTTTTGATGCATATTTTAGTGCACATTTGGACCTTTATATAGCATAGGACCTTGGACCATTTCCTTGCTCTCATGACCAGCCGCAGCAATGTCTGAGATGCAATACGGAATTTGGAAGTACCAGTGACATTTAATTTTTGAAACGCATATTTTTGAATAAAATCGTTTCTAATTTCATATTTGAGTAAGGTGAAGTGTGGTATGTCCGGACTGGCTTTGATAGATCAAATTTGACGGCATATTTGTATTTTTTGTTACAATTTTTGGTGAATATTTGGAGGTTGTTTTGAGTGCATATGAGCCTTTCTCTACTCATAGCCACCCGCAGTAGTGTCAAAGATCAAATACCGACGTTTCAAAATGTGATCCGTAACATGCATTCCATGGACGGCATTTCTTGTCACAAGAACCCTTCTTATGTCAACTTCTTAATTGGCTTAAATTACAACATAAAACCATCTTCAAACTTTATAATTGGATTTTGGATTTCATGGTCTCTGGGTTGAAAGTTGAAAGGAAACTCCTGTTTGCGGTTGTGTGGTATAATTTTAAGCTTTCTTGCTGACAGCTAGCTGGTGCGGCATTTTGCATTTCTGCGGATATTGAGTATGTTTCCAGTGTTGCAGAATTCCGGAGCTGTGTGAAGTAATGTTGAGGCTTGGATTTAATGGATTGGATGGGAAGGAGTAGAATGGAGGCTGAGCTCAGGACCAGTTTCCCCTTGTTTCCATTTGAGGCCAGAGAAAGAGTTGCGTGGTTTGGTGTTGGTGGATTGGGTTCTCGTCTGTCCCGCCTTCCTTCGGCCACTATGACAAATATCCGCTCGGCTCTTTGCCGCATTTGGACACTGAAAACAGAAAAGCCTCGCGCCGACGCCTCGAACTTCCGCCAAAAAGTCCTGAAATATTACCTTCTCCGCTTTCACTCCTCTTCTTCGTCGTTATGGCAACGTAGCTGAACTAGCGGGGTGAAGAGATCTGAGTAGTTTTTGCCTACTTCCACTTTTTGGGGGATAGAACAACGGTTCTGTGATAAGGGTTTTTAGATTTTTTCTGGTGTTTGCTGGTAGAATATTGCAATTCTATTGTAGCAAGACAACTGGAATTTCAAGTGAATCGGCGGTACTGCAGTGTCGAAACTGTTTAAAAATTTAACTTCTAAATCTAGCGCTGAAAATTGTTTCTAAGGTTTCATACAGTTAAACTTCAATATTTCCATTTATTTTGTGAATTCGGTTCGAATTTTGCAGTTTAAATTATCGCAGCAATTCAAAAATATTTATTTAATTTTATATGCAATATAAAATAAGCTAATTTCATATGGTTAAATATATATTAAAATAAAGTCACATTTGCCACATAAAACTATAAGCAGCACACACTGATATTTCCAAATTGGTCGGCACATTCCCTAATTTAGTTGAGTTGATTATGTCGAATTTATGAAATTTAAATTTTCTTGTTTCTACTTTTTTTTTCATACTTGTTTTTGAAGTTCAGTTTTATGCAATGATTTTTACAGTTTTAAAAATTCGTTTACCTGAGGGAAGAATCAATAGTTATATTATAAAATAAATATATAAAATGTTTCAAATATAATTTTATGTCTTTCAACTATGTTCTACCTTCAAAATGTTATATGCTGTTAAGGGATTGCGTTTGCACTGCAATGTTTACCTCTGATTCTCACAAATATCAATTTTTACGGTTGAAATTCCCATAAATCCTGCGTTTCTAGGCCACATTACAGTATTGGTATTTTTATTCAAGGTTGTATCGGGTCGGCCAATGCTATTTGGGTTATTTTGAGCCGAAAATAAATTGATACCTAGTAAACGAGTAAAAATTGATGTATTTTCCGAAATCCCGTGTAAGTACACAAAAACGCTAAATCTGTAGTTTCAGAAGATCCTCGAAATTCGCCCCTACCCTCCATACCAGCAGCAAAAACTTGATTTCTGTGATCTGGAATTTCAAAATACAAATTTTATTTCTAAATCAGCGTCAAATCCAAACCTTTTGTATCAATTCGAGGAATAAATAAATTCAGTTAACACCAGGCTCTATATGAATTGAAATTGTAATCACGGGGGGTTGTTCCTTTAGGAGCGGCCACAAAAGACGGAGGTGAGAGAATGAGATTAGAGATGTGTAGATGGTGGAAGCTGGGAAGAAAGGAAAAGAATTCAGGTTATTGATCGGGTGGGTTGTTTGATCTTCTCTCTGCGCCAGGCGGAGTTTTGAACTAGATGGCTATTCCAGACCAGACAGCTCAATTCATTCAACTGTACCTTCCTAAGTAACTCTCCAGATTCTGTACAGGAATGGTTTGAAAAGCTTTGAGGTTTAATCCAGTTTTTTTTTTTGCTCTACTATAAAATTTATAAACTGAATTTTCTGAACGAACCGAGATGAGGGCTGTTCTCTCGGTGTACGGTGTCTTCAGAGAACTTGCGACACAGACACCGAAACGGACATGTTTTTGTATCATATTCAGCCGCATTGTCTTCTTGGGTTCAGAAAAACCCACCTTTCTCCATGTAATTCAATATGTTCAATAATCATACGAGTTTCTTGAATTTTCACCCAAAAAAATACAGTTTATTTGAAAGGAACCCAATTTCCTCTGATCCCTATCTTTCACACGTGCGTCGAACAAATTCGAGACTAATGGTAATTACGTAAAATTGATCCAAGCTGGTTTCCTGATTGTTCCAACTTCGTTTCTGAAAATTATGTTCTTGTTTGTAAATAATTCAGGTTATGGCCAATGGGCAGACGGTGGGCCTTTGTCGGCATGCTCCGCCACGATTGTAAATTCTTTAATTGAACCACTCCCGTATTCTGTATCTTCACCCGTCCTCATTGTTTGAACTACTCAGCTTGTATTGACATTTGGACCATAATTCTGTTACCAAAGCCAGAGTCGACCTCCAGAAAAAATGTTGAAATATTGAAACGAGGTTATGACAATGGAAGGGTTGACAGGAATGGTTTCTCATTAAGGTTCTTCTGGAATGAGACCAAGAAGACGAGGCCATGCCACCCAGGCATCGAACGTATCCTGTCTTTTGTCTTTACCAAAAAATGTATTTTGTCAACCTGCCTGATGGCATGCTGTGCAGCCTCGTAATTTCTCTACGAGCTCTGCCGAAGGAAACATGACGGCAGAAAAAATAACAAAGGGAGAATTGATAAAAATGTGAAAGAGATCATTCTTGTCAAAAAGCGCTAATGGGAGAATGTAGTTCTGATAATTAATGTGTGAAAGTTGAGCATATGTGGAATGTAGGACTCACTGCATGGATCAATATTGAATTTTTGTAGACCAGACGGTTAATTTCGGTACGTTTCTGGTTTATGTCATTGGTTATTGTGTATTGGCTGAACAGTTAATGTCAGGTTCAAATAATATGATGCGCAATTATATTTTAAACGGTTGTATAATTAGTTTTTGCTTGTAATTTTTTGACCCAGCGACTGTTTTCTACAGGGATGGCCATATTTGCCAGCCAGTGACATTTTCTGCCAATTTTGCCAAAAGTTCCACTGGTAAAATTGGATATGAAGCCATCCCAGGTTCTCAAGCTTGTATTAAATGTGAATTTATTCTGCCTATTTAATTCCTATCTGAAAAACATTGCAAATTGACATTTTTTTCTCTGCTTAATTCAGAATAATGATCTTTAAAACAATATAGATACCTAGTAATATAAATTCTTGTCACGAAATCATTCGCAATATTTTAAACTGCCTTCCATGACCGATGAATAAAACTATTTAATTCCTAGAAATTATTGTATTTAATTATAAATATTAGATTTTTCGCTCAATTTTTAAAAAAATGCGCGTAACTGAAATTCTAGAAATGTTTTCAAAGCTGTAGGTTACAATGCGGGCTAAATTTCCCATAAAGCCCCTGTCATCAGCCACACGTTCCTTCATGCTGTGAGTCCAGGAGACTGTTTGAAGGGTGGATCTGAGTACTTAACACCGGAAACTTGAGGAAGATCATTTTCACTTTGAAATTGGATCCGAGACCGTCGTCGTCCAAGGCGACTGACTAGCCTAAGATAACATTTGTGTATTATTCTCTGAGTAACCCGAGTCCTCCAGAACATGTACCGTACGGAAGAGCGGATCTGTAACGTGTCAGCCCAACGCCGAACCCTGTGACACAAAGTATTTAGTAGAACACTTTGGTTTTTTTTTTGTTCCGAGCTCTTCTTTTGTGTTTTGAGCTTGTCTCTGTCAAATTAAAATGAGTGTGCGAGTGAATGAAGTTATGAAAAGGGGGGAAAGTCCCGAGTTGGGATTTGGAATGAAGTGTAATGAATTTGAAATTATGGTGACCAAACGACGGTTCTGATTTTCAACTTCACTGCCTCTCCTGATTGTAATTCTCGTCCATGCAGAAATGTTGAGTTGAACCAATTCCCTCTATTTATTCCGAACATGGGAAATTATAAGGGTGGAGGGTGGCTGGATACTCGGATGTTTGCTTGCATCTTGGCTACAGAAAGGTTTAGACAGTATTTATTATCGATGAGAGTCATAGGGAGCATCAACCCCAACAACACTCAGGAGCAAATGAACAATGTTTTCCAATTCTTTCCTTTCAGTCTTGGTACACAAAAGGGAAATCAGGCTCGAGAGATTTAAAACCAGCCGTGTGTATCGTGTGGAAATCTGGATTAATACTTTTTTTGGTTTCCATTTCTTTAATTGTACGGACTTGGGGCGCATTTCGCAAAATCCGTAAATTTTTTTTATGCCTGTGGAAAATTGCAAATTGATAATTTGGATGCCCGGATAGCTCATGGAATCGAATATTTTATATAAATCGTGGTTTATAAAAGCGTGGATTAAAAATCGGGATTAAGGTTTTGGGCTTTAATTTGGTTTAAAAAATATATAGGAGACGAATCATGGCTGAGAAATTCATTAAAACGAATAAAATTGATCATATTAAATATGAAGGCTTAGAAATAGCAGATACGTTACTGGATTTTAAACATAGAACAGTTTATAAATAACTAGAATGGCATTTAAAAAATTAAATTGCTTGAATTGATGCCTTTTAATATATGAAGTGGTCTATCAATACGTAGAATGGCATTAATACGAATAAACTGGCTTTTATTAAAAACGGACTACGAAATACTTACAACTACTAAAATGGCTGATAAAAATCTAGAATGGCAATAAATAAAATAAGCTGGCTGACGTATTAATAAACCTGAGAAATAAAACGCCACGTTGAAATAAATATAACGGCTTGCAATATGTTTAAAGTTTTATAAATGGGATTGAAATACATTGAACTACATTTAAATTAATTTTTTTACTTTACCACAAATTACAGGAAATATATTTCCAACTAAATTTGTATTGGCTTTGCAAAATGTGGAATAAAATCTGAAATAATTATTCAAAAATTGATTAAGTCGAAATTATATTTGCACAATAATTATGCGCTTTTACAAATAGTTCAAACCTAACCAAACGAGCCAAAAATGCGGCCATACAAATTACTGAATTATGGCTTCTGTCTCGCATCAAAATGCCATGTCAAGACTTGCAATTTTAAAAAAATCTACAAAATGCAACCGTCTAAAAAAATTATTGAGGCATGGACACTGGTTTCGAACAGCTCTGCACTAAATTGTCCAATTCAGACCCATTAAATAACATTACTATCCTGCTTCCCCTGAGCCTCCAATATCCGAGTCTAATATCAAGGGAAGTATGAGTGTGTAACAAGGTCTAATTAGATTAGCCCGCTCGTCATCGAATTAGTCCGAAGCTATTGTAGCCTGTACTTACCCTCAACTTCACTTTCTCTCCCAATCCGAAAATGTAATTAGTTTTCCATTAAGACTTTCCCTCGAACCATATCTCCTTGTTACTCGACACTCGACACTTCCAATTCCACCAACTCGAAACACAAATCAGAAATATTTGGAAATCTGTTCTTCAGACAAGGAAAACGCTCGCATTAAAAGTCCTAATTGATCAAATCATGTCTGAAGCGGGTTAGGAAAATTGAATTGGAATTTGACCCAGTCAACCCAGTAGAGTGCATTTGGGCAAGTTAGGAGCACTACTTCTGAGAGGAGATCATGATGCGCGGAAATCCCGCCAAGAAGTTAGGGATTAAGTACTGAGCCCACTTGAAACTAACCATTCGGAAGGGAAAGGATAATCACAAGTAAACTAATTTTTCTAAATCTAAACATTGAAGCCATGCATATATTTAGCTCTCTGTCGGCTCCTTCTTCGGCTCACTGAACATCCACCTAATGGATGTTTACTCTGTTCTCCTTTTGTGGAGAATTGGTCCTTATTCCGACTTTTGGTAGTAGAATTAGCCTAGCCTCCCGCTGTGCCCGAATCTGGGGTGGGCACAGCTTCTGCCAGACGTCATTTTCTTCCATGTAACTTTAAGCCCAGTTTTGGGGAACTGGAGATTTCCAGGTGACATGGTTTTCAGTTACCTTGGTCCGATGTCAGAGAGATTCCGAGTCAGGACCTCAGAAAACCCTTCTCCATCAATTTGGTCTGACCAGATCTTATCAAAAGATGAATTGTCCAGATTAGAGGAGGGAGACGTGGAAAAGCTGCGTTTGAAGTTGAAAAACGTCTTCTAGACCCTCCATGTCCCACTTGGAATTGGAATTGGAGTACTAGAGACGACTGGCATGTGCTTCAAAATTTCTGTTCAGTTGGAACGGGAAAAGGCGGATATTTTGAGCAATTATTCTTGTAGTGCGTGTTGGATTGGTCTGATGAGGCAGACCAATTAGTTGTTTGTCCAGACTCCAGCCCATTTCCATCATAATTGAAATAAATGTGCAAACAAGAGTCTGGACTGGACTGGACCTTCGTTTTTTCTGTCTTCGTCTTTTTTAGAAATCATGTATGAAATACCAAACTTGTTTTCTTGTGCCATAAGTTTTGAGCACGAACGGAAAGAAGATGGAGACACCATAAATTTCCTAGTCCGAGACAATGAGAAGGGTTGAGGAAGGAGTCATGGAACAAAAAATATTATTGGATACATTAAACTTAGACTTTTCTTACAAAATGTACAATGCTCCACGCTCCAAAAACTAAGCTTTTGGTGTTCGGTTGTACAGGGTGGTGTGTGGTGTGGGCAGGAGAATTATCCAGGGTTTTGAAAAATCTGTAATTTGGATTCAAAGAGACCTTTCTTTTGATAGAAGAAGCTTTCTGTATTTTTAAACAAACTGAACGCCATTTTTGAATTTTTGGGGGGAATATAAAAAAAACATTGCGTTGACTCTTTGCAACCGACAGATCTAGGATTTTTTTTTTTTAATGCACTGTTTACCTGATGGTTTTTTATAAAATTGCCGCTTTTGTTTGGAACCTAGGTTGATATGAAGGCCCATTAAAGCCACAACTGTAAAAAGCGCAACATAAAAAACCGCAAGCGGCAACTTAAAAGCTGTAACATGAAATACCGAAGGAAATACCGCAACATGAACTGATTTGCGAAATTAGACGGCTTGTTTTTTATAAAATGGCTGCAAAGCTTTTCAGAAAGTGGCTAGGTAAGCCAATCCTAGTTCAGGGTAGTTTAAGCTTGCTCAAAAACCGCCAAATTTTCAATTATTAACTAACTTTCGGTCATTGGGTCGGTTCAGGTGCACATGTCCACCGTTCCAGAAATTCTAAACTTGTAAATGAGTGTTGAACTTGATCTGAGTCACTCTGAACCCATTTAAACGTCAGGAAGGTACGCAAAGGTATCCATAATTCCTTGGTACACCCTTTGACTGGAAATGAAGAGGAGATTGGAGTACTGGAGGGTCTCTTCTGGTCTCCTTAAATTCCCAAAACTGATAAGATCAGAAATAAGAACGGGAGATTTGTTCCTCGGTCTTTTTTTTTATTTTTGGTCAACTGGCATGACATGGCATGGCAGTGACGAGTTGCTTATTTCCTAGGGACCAGGTCCATGGAAGACCCTGATCAGAAGCAGGAAGGTAGCCCGTGCATTAGTATTCATGGAGGCTAAGGGTCAGGCTCATGGAAGAAGATGGACGAAGATCTTGAAGAATTTACATTTTTGTACATTCAACTACCTCGTTTCCCTGCCTAGCATGATTTCCTTTAATTGCCCCCCAACTCTTCTTTTGATGAAGTCCCGAGGAAGAGACCATAAGGCCATAAGGCCTTGTGTTGTATGAAAATCTCATTTCCAGCAGCTCGGCCCATTGTTGTGTGGGTTGACATGAGGTTGGGCCTGACGCTAGACACAATAACCTTTTTGAGTAATTACCTGGAGAGCCACCCAGCTACTGGACTCACCCATAAAAGAAGGCAGGCAACTTCAGCTAGGCCCAATTGTTGAGCACAAGAATGTCATCTTTTTTTTATCACCCACTAAGCTCCCTTGTCTTCCTGTCAACAATCCCAGAAATTCTCAACTGGAGACTTTGGGGCCGAGCCCTTTCATTCTAAGGATGACTCACATTCTTGAACAATTAAACGGGAGTTCTGGTCATAATTCACAATTCTTTAAGTTTAATGAGCATGTTTGTAAAATTCCAAACCGACCAAGGGTCAAAGTTCGTTGAAACTTTGAAACTTTGAAGCATTGCAAAATCTATTTAAGTTAGCATTATGACCTATTTGCCATAAGTAGGTTCAACTGTAAAATTCACCTGGTTATTTTGATTTTAAAGGAATTAATTCCATTATTTCATTGACAACATGGTAAATAGTTTGTACAAAGTTCAATGAATTAATCTACAATTTCATGTACGGAATCAAGCTATTCAATCTTCTAAATTGTGATGTAGAGCATTAGCATTCCGGTATTTATTGGGAGGCAAATTAGGAATCTTACAAATTATAATATCTTAAATACAAATGAAAGCATTTCTACTGTAAAAGGAAATATTTTATTACAATCGAATATATATTGCAAATGGTTAGATTTACCGATATACTGCAAAATGAATTATTTTAAAGTACTGTAAATCGTTGGATTTAAAAAGAAATGAAACACTTTTACAGCAAAAGGAAGTGTATTTACTGCAAAAGAAATTATCCTCCAAATGATTGGTTATTTAATGCAAAATGTAGTTTTTTTTCTCCTGTGAAATCAAGTATATTTGCTGTGGAAGAAATTGTTTTATTGTCACAGTAATTCTATTGCAAATGCTTAACTTTTTAATGCAGAATGAAGTACTTTTATTGGAAAATGAATTATTTAAATGCAACAGAAATTTTACTTCGAAATTGTTCGATTTTAATGCAAAATGAGGGATTTTTAATACAAAACGAAGTATTTTTACTGGAAAGGAACTAATTTACTGCAAGACAAATTACATTCTGAATGTATCGATTTTAAAGCAAAACGACGTACTTTTATTTAATACAAAATGAAGCATTTTTACTGGAAAAGAAATTATTTTACTGCAACAGAAATAATACTCCGAATGGTTCAATTTTAAAGCAAAACAATTTTATTTAAATTCTTTTTTTTAGTGGTAATTCTTTTATATAAACTTCCACTTAATTTCTAATTCGTCAAAAGGGTGCTCACAGAGCGTATAATTCGTGAAATTCAGCGCCAGTTGGTAGAGAACCTAGAACACTTGCTCAATTGCGATACTTAAGCGTTGATTTAA
>JAQFYU010000167.1:0-30342 GCA_034694905.1 Ceratophysella granulata | reverse complement strand
GGTCTTTATCAGTGTAATTACACAGACAAGCGTGTACGACTGGTAGGTGGCCCATTGTTAGTGTTCACCTTTGGGATGTCATTACAAGCTTCGGATTTAGGTTTGCAAGTTTTTATTGAAATTTTAGGACCTAAAATCTGAGAAGTTCTAAGCAACTTTTCCACGTGGACTTGGATCTGGTTAGAAAGATTTTAAAGAATTACAGAATGCAATAGAATCTATTGAATAGATAATGCTTTTCAATATTTGAAATCGTTTCATTATTGAATCATGAATTTACCAATATTCCTAGAGAACGATGCCCGATATTCACAACTTCTTTGGAAATAAATTGTACTTACACTAAAATGTGTTGTACGAGAGCAATTTTTAGAAAAAATATTGGAAAGATTAGTTGCTAGAGGCCGAGGCTATTTCATTAATTTTATCTGATACTATAATAATTTATAATGCTAAAGTCTAAGCCTGATTATGTAATTGTCCTTTAGACAGTATTCCTTTCGTATCTTGTCACGTAGATGACGGAATGGAAATAGTCCATAGGCTCATCACTTCTTGCCCTTCAATTCCCAAATCCTGTTTATGAGAAAGGCACTCGGACGAGTATTGTTATGTTGTTGGTGTGAGTGAGCAAACAGTATGGAGAATTGAAATGCAAAGTAGAATGTAAATGTTGAGGGTGCAGAGCTCGGAATTGGGGATGAAACGCGAAAGGCACGTATGAAGGTTAATTGTAACGTAAGAATTGCGACAGCCGAACATCAATCAAGGTACCCGGTTAGGAATGCATAATGTACGACAAAGTGTCATGTGTGTATTGTGTTTGTGTCACCGGTTTTACATTCGATTTGGATTTTTATTGGTAGGCTCTGGTATTTAATTATATTATCTCACGGTTTTCTTAACCTAAATTATAATTTCAAATGGTTGGTAGCTAAACATAGGTATCTGGATTTTCAAATAATTATTTTAGTTTTCTTCTGGTATACAATATACCTACTTGTAAAGCCTATAGGTACTACCACTACGTATCCCCTAACCTACCTAGTAAATTTTATTGCCCCACTAAAAGTAAAGTACGTGCAAATTCCTGAATGAATTGTTGAACAGATATGCGAATTCCTGGCTATTTATCCTAACTCATTATTCAATTAAAATTAAAACTTGGAATAGATTCTAGTTACAGGTGTGCATAGTTGGGAAGCTTGTAATTTCGTGAAGATGCAATTATAAGATGAGGATGAGCATGTTGCGTGAAAGTTGATTGAAAAATTAAACATTGAGCAGGAGAATAGTAATTAATTTACAATGTGACTCTGCCTCTGATTATAGTCAAACCATAAAATCACGTAGTAGTAGCCTCTTCATATTATCATTTGAAAGGAGGATTTGCATGTACTCATTAGGCATCGACGTGTTAAGTGCAAGTTAAACTGCCGCAAAACTTGAGAATATTCAAAATCGCGCAGGATCGTAACCAATGTCTACCTCAATACTTTGAAATTGAACGGAACAAATTTTGCATATTTTGCAACCAGTCCAAATTTTTATTAAAAAAACATTGCATTGACATGCGGTCATACCAACTCCACTTATTTGGACAAGGCTGCAGTATTTTAAAAGGTTGGAAAAATTCTCGCAACCAACGTGTGTCCATTCATACCATCATACCATCATCATACCACCGTCCGAACAGCCAGGAACTGTGAGCAATTGTGTTACGGTTCTGAAAGCCATGTCCAAATTCGTGGGCCCATTAACACACGTCCACAATGGAACCACATAAACCAGGCAGACTTAATACATGTAAAGCAGAGTGTTGCAGCCCCTTGACATACAAAAATTAGGAAGACAATAGGACAAGAGATGCGAGAAAACGGCGGAATGGAGGAATAATTGGAAAGCCTGCGGTTCTAGTGCAAGTAAACTACGTTCGTGGTTAAGATTCTCGTGTGAAGTGATCTGAAACCGGTATGAGAACTAGGAAGGAAAAACCTCCAAACCTCCAAATCAAAAATCAGAAATGAAAATCCTTTCCTTCCTCTACTTGGGATAATGGGCGTTTAATCAGCAGAATGCTCAATTAATATTCAGATGACGTTAAGCAGGCGGATTTAGGAACTCATATTCATGATTCATGTAAATTACGACGCTGAAACAGGATGTTTTCGGAGTAGGTTAAGATTGCTTCTTGGTGTTCCCAGTTAACGAAAGGGAAATTGGCACTGATAGCGTCTGGGCTACAGGCCAGATTTCTATGATTTGAAATACTGTGCCCTGATTAGTACAGATGCGGCTCTTGAAGGCCGTCAGTCTGGAGAATGTAGTCTAACTTGGGCGAAATATTTTAGATATACACCGTGCAATTTTTAACATTTTTATTATGTGCCTAAACTCAAACTTTTCAATTTACAGGAACTCGATTGGGCGGTCCACCACTTCTGCGTCATGCAGTCGCTTCACCACTTCTCGGACGTGCCTATGAAGTCAAAGCGCCATCTGGACAACAAATTCAGCCGGATGGCTTTCGACGTCTGCCGCCCGGTCCTGGTCCGAAAAAGGGATCTTCGGCGGAGCCCAGCTCATCGACACAGGAAACGGAGTATATCTACGAATACTATGATGATCCCGACTATCAGTATGAAGACGGAAATCAACAACAACTGCCCAAACCTTCATTGCCTCGGACGTCAGGGTCACAGGAGGTCGTACAGCCGGTTCCCTCCACACGCCGTCATCCCGGCTACATTGAAACCATTCAGGATGACCTTCTACTGCGTGGACGAAGCGTTCAACCAGCACCTCCAAGATCAAACCTTCCTCGACTCAATAGTCGAGAACGCTACTCTTCGACCACAACAAAGAGGCCTGCGCTTCTTCATGCTCAGCTATCCAGATTTACTCGACCGCGTGTGACGAGTCCTTCGGAAGTCGATAAACCGTCCGCGCAACCTGCAGTCGAAGAAAATGAGTACACGGAAGAAGACTACGGATCCAATCAGTTCGCAGACACCGCATACTACGAAGAGAATCCTGAGCCCACGAACAAGAAGGGCAAAACGAGCAATGTGCAGACCAAAGTGTCTGTTTCCGTATCTACGCGTTCCAGCACGACCACAACCGTTCGACCTAACGTCTTTGCAGCCTCAGCAAATTCTTCTCCTGAGTCTGGAGTCGTCATTTCAGTTGCCACAACTAGGAGCGTAAGTAGCGGCCTTTCTCCTCAACAAGTGACCACACCCAAAGTCACGTTTAGTCGAGCTACAGGTTCCTCAATCGTAGTTGCTTCCGTTCAGACGAGCAAAAGTGTGGGGCTGCCTGAGCCTGAGTACTACGAAGAGGATGATCCCACCTATCCCGACAACTACCCAGTTCTCAATGAAAGCAGCTCCAGCACTTCCACTACCTCAACGACCACAACTTCCACCACAACAATTGCTCCGTCCACTCCACGGCCTCTTCCCGTCGAGAGTGAAAGCATCATGGACAAACTCGACAGGGTTCAATCGGATCTGGTTAATGGACTTCTGAGTGGATTCACACTCCAAAGAGCCACCAACCTGACGGCGACTTCACCAGCTGGAACTGGGAATAAGACGGAGGAGAATGGCGGAATTAAGTTTGAAGACGTGTCAGCCTTCCTTCCGCCAGATTACAATAAGCGGAGTAGTCCATCGACCACGATCAAACCTGAACCGAGCATTACGCTCGAAAGCCTTCTGCCCAAAATTGAGTTCAAAGAACTGAGTAGTGCGCTTCTGCCAAAGGGCTACAAGTTGAGTCCGGAACCCAGCTCAACCACCCCAACCACCACAACAACAGTGCCAACAACTACCACATCAACAACACCTCAACCAACGACAACCACGCAAAAGGTAACACCCTACGACCCTCTGGCAGCTCTCATGAGTAAAATCAAATTTGAGGTCGTGTCCGATCTCTTGCCACCTGGTTACAAGGAAAAGGCTGTCGTCTCCACTACAACAACAACAGAAGCCGCTAGCCCAAGTCCGACCACAACGAGTTCCACAACCAAGGCTCCACTCACTGGAATCGAAGCATTACTACCTGGAATTAAGTTCGACGATATTTCCAGTCTTTTACCAACGAATTACAAGCTGAAGGTTCCGACTGAGGTGAAGTCGGAAACCTCAACTGCGCCTTCAGTATCGACAACTTCCACAACACCAAAGGGGCCGCCCAAGGGACCTGTGTTTCCCACAAGAGCCGGTGGAGCCAAGTTCAGTCGGCCTACAACTCCAGAGCCTTCCAAAGCGGAAACTCCGCTACCGCCCAAGGTGTTGCTCAAGACTGGCTGGCCAACGAGGTAATGACAGGCATATGGTTGTGTTTTGCATAGAACATATTACTCGCATATTTGAGTAACGTTTACAATAGAACTGAGTTGTTTGCCTTCTGGCTTCAACTGAATTTTCTTATGTAAACGCAAGTTCTCTGTAACAGAAGAGACGTTTCTATTTTAGAAAAACGATGGAATTCACAGGATGGCCGACAACTCCCACGGTTCCTACGACCACTACAACCACGACCACAACCACAACAACAACCGAGGCGACGACGACAACGAGGCGAACCACAACAACATTGGCTCCTCCCAAACGTAGTCCAGTCACTCGCTGTGAAGACAATATTTGTAAGATGGAAGCCACGCTCCGGATCACCGGCGGCGTTCGCTGGAAGCCCGAGTACAGTGACATTAACACTGAAGAATGGAAACAGCTGGAAAGTACAGTCAAGCGAGAGGTGAGTTTTGCAAATATCAGGGCTGCATAATTTATACTACTTACAAATATTTGTTCATTGCACTAGCATAATCCTATCGTTAATTTTAGTTGGACGGAGCATATCGTTCCAGCGGTCTTGCACCGTTCTACCGCTCAATTGAGATAGAAGCCTTCAAGTAAGTCTCCAGCTTCTTGCTGTTTGTAGAACTCAGTATCAATCCTTCCTGAGTATACAATGTTTATGTATTTTTAACAGCCGAGGCAGCGTTCTTGTGGACTACTTTGTGTTTCTGGACAATGTGGATCGTCCGGTGTCCACTGACCAAGTTCGATCCCTCTTCCACGCCTCCCTTCTTCAGGCAATTGATCCGGAGGACACTGGAATGGGTGGAAACACGCTCAACTCGTTGGTTGACGAGAAACTCAGGCTCGGACGATACACGATTGACCCAAGGTTTACAGATTTCAAAGGTGGGTACCCTTCAAATGAGTCCATTGCAATATATCCACTTATTCTGAAAATGCCAATGAGCTGTTGTCATTCAATTTTACAATTTGCAGTCCGAAATATAACAACAGAAGGATCAGGGGCTGCGTTGCAGGACGTGCTCATTCCACAATGGGGAATTGCTGTCATCGTCATTGGACTGGCCTCTCTTATGTTCGTCATTATATTTGGAGTGACCGTGGTAAGTTTACACTCGAGTGTCTATAAGTCCTTTCTATGTCAGATGTCCATATCGTGCAACTTGGTTGGAATACGGCTTTTAAGTGGTCTTGATCAATAAAATAATATGTACATTTTTAGTTGGTGAGCCGTCACAAGAACTCAAAGAAGAAGAACACTGTCTCTCTGACGCAGGAGATGTTGAACGAGTTCAACAAGAGCCATCATGCGCATGCGCAGAATCCTAGTATGGGAGATGGCCATCATGGTCATGGAAGTGCTCATCACCACGGAGGAGTGGACAATTACGGGGCAGATGATCTCTACAACATGGACGACGTTTGGAATGATCGACAACTCGAACGAACATTCGATCGGAAGCCGACCAAGGTACGACAATTCTCATAAATAAAGCTGCTAAGGTTTTAGGTTTCGTTGATAAATCTAAAATGACGAAGATGATTTAGCAACAAATATAACACGAATTAGTCTGTCTGTATCCCCGACACACAACTTACATTAGGCAAGAGGTTAAAGTAGTGAAAATAAGCTTACTTGCAAGCTAAGTTTACAGAAAAGCGGAAAAATTCAGAACTGCAGATACCTATTGTATTGTATAGAACAGGGTTGGCAAATATCATGATCTTTGCTTCACTGTTCCGCCCTATCCTGATCTCTTCGTGTTACTTGGTTACAGAGGTCAACAACGAGTTCAGGCAAGGGTTCCACGACGGCCCCCAACTACAACATTTACGACAGTTGGAAGACGGAGTGGAACGGCTACTATCAGAATGGGAACTACTATGGGGACTCCGGATACGCCCCCAGTAGACGTCGGTCCGACTACGACACCAACTTCTGAGCTCCTGCCCCTCCCCCTGATCCACTCTAGTCAAACCTCGACACACAAGGTCAACTCTCAACATACGAGAAAGGAACTGAACTCAGCAGATTCACACGTGTGAAAAACATCATTTTCCTGGACTCATTTGTCAAACTATGTATAATTGGGACACAGAGTTCACTTCAAAATCAAAGTTATGTAGCGTATTATTTTATGAAAAAGTACGGAAGCATAATTTTGAAAATCCCTGTATACTGCTTCGTACGTCCAATCAATCTCAAGAACTTCCAACTCTGTATATAAAGTGATCCCAATACTTCGTCTGCGACAAGAAAACCAGGAGAGAAAGAATACTCATTTCTGTATACAAGGTGTGAAAATACTGATTTAATATATATATTTTATATATTCCAACAACCCCTTTATAATTTCTTACAACGAAACGAATTGCAATTCCCAGAAAAAGCAAAATAAATGTTTTTAATGAATATGATAACTCATTTACAAAAGTGGCCTACGTGACCAGCTGACTATCATTTTCATATCGTAGTATACATGGGTAGGTGATGAGCTTTAACGCTCAGTGGGTGTGGCCACCAGGCACTTTTTAACCGACTAAACACACCATGCGTCATATACACTGATGACTTTATGTTGTTGGGATTTAGTTCTGAGGAAGGTGGAATGGAAGTTCTTGTGCCGAGCCACGCTCTCATTCCAGTCGGTATGCATGTAGGTCTTGAGGGCTGGTGGCAAATTAACCCGACCTTCTTCATCCTGGTAAGTTTCCACGAGAGCAATTAACATTCTCGGAACAGCACAGGCGGTCCCATTAACAGTATGCACGAAATTCTGAGCGGGGGCATAGCGGATATTCAGACGTCGAGACTGGTAGTCTGTACAGTTGCTGCAACTCGAGATCTCGCCAAACTGCTGTCGACCAGGCATCCAGGCCTCAATGTCCAGTTTACGGTAGGCAGGGGCTCCTAGGTCATTAGCTGGCATTTCCACTACTTGGTAATGGAGACCAAGGGTCGTGAAAAGAAATTCCTAAGGTAAGCCATCAAGGTATTTTACTCTTAACTTTTGGAGTTCATTATGTTTCATAGTGATTTCCGATTCGGCCCTATTTTTAGGATTTCCAAGCAGAGTACAAAGCGGGCATGAGTTTCCTCACCTGTATAGACACAAGTTCCATCTGAAGCTCCTCACTCTCTATCCCGGTCTCGTTTGCTGTCAGGCCGAACATTTCCACTTTCGTGAAATTATGAACTCTGTATATTCCTCGTTCTTCTTCCGCTGACGAGGCTTCAGCTCGGAAACACCGACTGACGGCAGCCAATTTGAGAGGAAGCTGATCAGGACAAAATCCACGACCGGAGAGATAGGCCGCAATTCCTTGTTCAGCTGTTCCGGATAAATAGACTGGCTCTTCTCCTTCCTCCGTCTCCAGTTGGTACGTCTGCAAGATTGACAGATCCAACTAAATATTGGAGGGCTTGAATTGAATGTACTTCAAAAATGGAAATACACTGCTACTAACGCAGCAGCTGATACAGAAAGTCAACCACTACTCATGTAATCACTTGGTCATGATAGAGAATATAAATCTACATATCTATTTCACTTTGTCAATGTTCTTGCCTGGTCCACATTGAATAAACATTTCAAGTTCTAGTACTTAGTTCATTCTCACCATATTTCTGTCACCGCTCACTGGAAATCCACAGCCTTCGATGACATGTCCGTACAGGAGGTCAGGAACAGAGATGAGATGAAATCCTTTCCCTCGAAGAACGTCCAGAGTGAAACGAATCAGGGCTTGTTCCAATTCTGCCAAGGCACCCTGACACGAGCAAAAACAGCATTTTCCAGTCTGCTATCACTGACTTAGTTATTTTATCCATGTACGTACTGAACCGTACCTGTAAAATGTAACCCCGAGATCCGACGAAGTTCCCGATGTTAGCGGTTTTGAGTAGATTATACGGTTCACTCAGCTAGAAACATGAAGTGTAATTGGTGATCTTCCCATTTCGGAAACTGAGAAGTATACAATGATCATGCTTGAAACCGGCGTCTACGGTTTGTAATTTAAGGAACTGGAATGACATGAAATTCGATGGAATACTAGACGATTGGCTGCACCTAATTTTCAGCAGTAAGCATACAAACGTAGTTCACTCACTTCGTGAAACTGTTTGGATTTGGAGAGATTGAGCGCTTTGCCAGCTGTCCGGATGACCTTGGGCTCCTGTCCACATTTCAAAGATTCGGAACTCGTATCATTAGGTATGAGAAGTGCCAGACTGAGAAGCTTCTCCTGAGCATCAGTCCAAGCTAGCGTCTGTAAATTGTAAAACAGGATCATTTTCTACAGACTTTTGCAAAAATAACGTTTATATTTTTTTCTTGCAAGCTAATCGAAACCATGGGCAATTTCTTGCCAACCGTTTAACTTAACGATGCGAAGACGAGTTAATCCGGTCCGGTTCCATCAAACATCAAATCAAACTCACGAAAAAATAGCTCCGTGCTCCTCAGAAAATTCCTCCGCGGAAGACTCATTCCAACGAAAACGGTCCCCCAGAAAACTTGTTCACTCAACCTCGCCCCATACAATTCATATTTTCACATAATTGCATGTGATTTAGTATGTATTCAGATATTCAGATCAGATCTGTTTATTTTTGTATGCTAACACTCACACAACCTGGATTGTCTCATAAAATTACATCTTACATCAACTACATATATACTAATATCGATCCGTACTTTACGGAGTCGAGTTTTCTGGAAGCCATTTTTCGGAGGGGCGAATTTTCCGGGACTAATATTCCAGGAGCCGAGCTAGCCTAGTTTTTCCATAACAAACAGCCAGTGCGTATATATATTTTATTTAAATAAAAGTTTCATATTATTTCAAAATATTTACTGAAGTACGCTGTAATCTGTATTTCACGCCACCAATCATTCACATTTCACATTATGCATAAAATCAATTATATACTGAATACGTACTGCAATCACCCATTCATATTGTTTTCTAATAAAGTTGAAAGTGAAAAAAAAATGTGACCTTTTGCTGTGCCAACTTCCAAGTTTCCAGAAGTTCTTTGAAGCGGTTCAAAGATATGTCACTCTGGCGTCGTTCTACATTTTGCGCCAATCCCTCCAGGTCATTGCTCAGACGATTCCAGTCCAGGCGTTGGAAGAGTGCTGCTCGCCGGAGAATGGCTGATTCTTCGAATTCTGGTCTCAGTCCAGCGGCTGCCGAGCGGGAAGCCAAACGACGGAACTGCCTCACTAGCGTCATTACTCACTGAATCTAATTTTGCTATCCCAAAATTCCCCTGGAGGAAATTTTCAGCTTTGCTACCTTTTCAACTCAATAATTCCTTCTGTGTACATAGATACGTTATGTATTTGAAGCTATGTATGTAATCTTGGAGTATCCTCGATCACGAATCACGAATCACGAAATGGTTTCCTCTGTGACTTTAAACAGAATCCCCATCATTTCCCGCAATGTTCATGTCACGAGATTATCAGCAAATAGAGTCATGCACAAGTTAGCTGGGACCACAGATCTCGTATATACCTACCTTATACATCTATAGATGTATGGCTGAGACTGACGCGACGCTGTTCAATTCTCAATTGTATTGTTCCTTTGGTAAGAATTAAAATGTCGTCCACATGGGTTGAAGTAACCTTCTCGTGGCCAATAATGCCTGTGTCATGTCAATGCTATGCTGTGCTGCCCCCCTCATGCTACCTCTATCCTATTTCCAGAATGAAAGTTGTTAATTCGGCCTTTCGGAAACTAGCCTAATTAATCAACCGTAACTTAAACTCAGCGGTAGTTCCAGTCTTTCAGGTTCTGGAATACGCTAATTTATGTTTTCCGATGAATCCCTCAATATGGAACACGTCGAAACTTCGAATAAAGAATTTCTACCAAGAGTTTTTTACATGTATTTTCTTCAAATTTTCGCCATTTTGTGCCCAATGGGTTGGAATTTGGAATTTGGAATACATGTTGCATAACGGGTAATTGGTGCATTTGTCTGTGTGGAAAGGGTTATCCTTGAGTAAAGGATTGGTTCCGGCTTGATTTCGGCTTGTTATGTGAATGTTTGTGACGAAGTGGGAAGAGCGTTGAAGCACGTCCTAGGCATTTCTGAAGAGAGAGTGCCCTTATGGACCAAGAGCTTTCTCCCATAATAGAAAATAAATAAAACAGATAGTACGAAACGAAGCCTGGCAGATCCACAACAGAAGACCCAGATCTGAACAGTTTTGAATTGGAACTCATGAAGAACTAAAGTCACTGGCCCGAAAGCCGTTTATCTCCTGATTATGCTTATCAATGACCAAAACTGTTGACTATCAAGGAAATTCATTAGAAACGCCTCCGTTTCATTCTGGGCACAATCTACTTCGTTGAGTACAAATTAGACCCAAGTGACAGATACGCTGTTGTGAACAAATCAGTAGTTAACAAATTCAATTCTGACTCTGGAGAGAAATGTGGCTCCTCTGAATTGGACTGTCGAGGTTAGACATTCATTTCAATACGGTTATCGAAACATTTTGACCAATTGAAGCTACTTTTCCAAGGAGTTTGGTGTGATGTGTGATTTTTGTGATTTACTTCAAATGTGATTCTAATCAAGTGTGATTTACTTGTTGGAAAATCTGTGGTTAGACTAGATCACACGGCTTACACGATGGAAGCTCCCCGAAAACTGATTTCACAGTTACAGGTTTTGCAAATAAATGAAATTGTATCGAACAGCTGATTTTTTACTGGGATTCACAAATACTTCCATAAGTATTCGTATCCATGCTAAATCATTGGAAATCACAATTCCACACTACTGTGAGCTAACGGCGAGTCGAAAGAGTTTAACATAAATGGTTACCGATGGAACCTAGCGATCAAGTGAGGTCCAATTTGAATTTGGAATCATTTTCAGTTTTAGCAGTCCTTTAGTTCGCTTTAAAATTATTTCGGAATATAATTAATTTTCCAAAAAGCTGTGATTGATGATGGATGAGCGACGGATATCTTTTTTGGTTGTTGAGTTACATCGTATTTAATTGAATTCCTGCAATGCTTCAGATTACGTGTAATTTCTACTACAATTCATTTAATTTACGATATTGTTAATCACTTTTAGCATTCTGCAAATTTTTGGATGTTTTGAAGAAACCATGAAAATGGCGTTCTTTCATTTTTAGAGCAATGTTTCCAAATGAAAGAAATAAACGAAGACAAACGATAACGAATGAAATTTCTATCTTAGTTTAACGCTTCAGACGCTTTTTTGTTGCAAAAATAGTACCAATTTAAAATATTTTTGCAAAAATGCAATCAATATTTCCATTCATGTGTCGGCTTTGTTATTTATGCTTTTCTTATCGAAATGGTTCATAGAGTGTAGAGCACTTAGGAATATCATATAATTAATTCTCAAATGATCAGGAAACGTCTCGGTAACGCTTTCCGAAGATACCACGAGCTCTTATTGAAACCGAATCCTTTTGTTTCCTTGGTGGAAAATAGTAACCACGTGGTTATGTAAAAGTTGTTTATTATAATTGTATCAACTTGTTTCCAGGTTGGGAGTAAACGAAGTCACTCTGACAAGACACCATCGGCGTCGAACAAAGCGGTTGACCAAATGCATTCTGTATTTGATGCTGAAATGGGAGAACCCAGCTTCCACAAGCAGGCTGGACCGGCCCGAATCCTGAATCCTCCACGTGTCAAAAGTTGGGCAGAATTGCGAGATGATGTCCGAAGTGTTCGTCGTCGCTTGTGGGGTCTTGGCTACCGTCTTCCCCACTCATTTGTGTACAGAACGATTTTTAAAACACATGATCCCAAGACAAGGATCTATTTCATGAGTAGTCCTCCGAATTCTAAAGACAACTCGGTATATGCTATTGATGTGCCCAAATATGCTCCCACTATGATCCCAGCCAAGCCTCCCAGGGTCATCTACCCGTGGATTCAAGTTCTGCCATCAGGATTTCAGGTACTTTCAATGACCTGTTGGTACACATCGAGTAAATTCGTCTGACACTGACATTGCATGTTGTGTGTTACAGGGCTCTGCTCCGCCTTCGAAGGAGGAACAGCTGCTTATGGAACGTAAGCGGATGACGCCGACTGGCATTGCTGCCTATGATTTCCACGAACAATCCGCCAAGTTTGTTTTCACAGCTTCGTCCGTGCTCTTCGAATGTGTTGACAACAACAGTGTACGTTCCATTTTTTTTCAAAAGTTTCCTAGCGAGTCACGTTGATTCGATTCAGTTCGTCCTGATTTCAATTCGCATTCTGTGTAAGGCTTACACCAGACTTTGTGAACCCGGATTTGGAGTTCAATGAGTTGGACAGATCGTCCACTTTGAATTCGATTGATTAGAAACGAATATATGGATTCGTTTGAAGTTCTAAATTACGATACTTTTTGATTTTCACCTAACCTATCATATTTTCACAGGTTGAACCTTTGATGCCAACTGAAATCCAGACACCACACTCGTCTGGAGCTCGACTCAATGCTGAGATCTGTCCTATCGACCCAGACCTGATTGCCTACGTCAATAACGGAGACTTGTTCGTGGTGAACAGTGCCTCTGGTGAGAAAAGTCGACCGTGTCAAGTGGGATATATGTGCCCTTGACGAAGGAATAATTTCAAAGTTTACATGGTCTTTGTTTTGACGTGTTTCTGATTAGGCTTCGAGCTGCAACTCACGCACACATCACCTGGAATTGACTTTGAGAAGAAGTCCGTTTCCGCAGGATACCCTTCCTACATCATGCAGGAGGAATTCAACCGGTTCAATGGATTTTGGTGGCAGCCCATTTCTGATGGTAAGACCCTCTTTCATGGGACATGGTGTTGTTTTGATTCTGATCTGACAATATAAAAATATGGATTTCCAATTTCACTGATTGATATTGACATAAACATTCAAGACGATGCATAATGTGTTGTTAAATCCGGGACACGTCAGTTTCAGTTGGAATCGGTCATCTGAATTAGGTGCAGTAAATTGGATTTTGTTATCTACAGCTGATTTCTCTACCCCTTGTAGGCCTACTGCTGGCCTCAGCGCTAGCTAATTCCCTTGCCCATGCCCAACAAGAAGGAAAGGGATTACATGTTACATGTTGGGCATGGGCATGGGAATTTAGCTAGCACTGAGACCAGCATTAGGCCTACAAGGGGTAGAGAAATCAATTATAACGCCAAGTGATATACGCGCGCGGTTGTCGTGGTTGAAGGAGAATTGAATTCTCTTTACACAATTTCTTCCAGCGGAAGTCCCTCAGTTTCTAATTAAATATTTTACCACGCCATTGTTTTATTCCAGATGGGCTGTTTCGGATCCTGTACGAGGAAGTGAACGAGACTGAGGTGAATGTGGTGAATTTGTTGTCACTGCCAGGTCAAGAGAAAGAAGTCTACCGGTTTCCTACGCCAGGGACGCCGAACGCTAAGTCAACTCTTCGTCTTGTCCAGTTCGACGTGGTTGAAGGGGAGATTCGAGACGTGGTCGAGTACGAGCCGGAACACTCCATTCCGGAGTACTTTCCCTGGACGGAGTACATTGTCCGGGCGGGATGGACACCGGATGGACGATTGTAAGCAACAGATCTTATGTTGATAGTTACCAGAAGAGGTTGCAAAAGTGATTCACGTCGGAATGATCAGTAGTACGTTGAATGATTTCGCACGTTCGATATACATGTAGCCTGAAGCCTGATCTGTGTTCTATGTTGCAAATGTTTCAGCATCTATGCAGAACTTTTGAACCGAGAACAGTCGAAGCTGGAGTTAGTTCTTATCCCTTCGTTACCCGCCAGGACAAAGCGGAAGAACGAGCCGAGTGCTCCAGGACCGTCTGCACCTGCCTACGTCATATACTCCGAGTCCACAGAAGTGTGGATCAATGTATGTCAATCTTCTCGAAGAAGATGAACGCTTGAACCTACCTGTCATAATGCACCTATAATTTTACTGAGACGAACATTCTGGGAATCGCAGGTCCACGATATGCTCGTATTTCTCCCGTGTGAAGATCCAGATGCAGTTCAATTCCTGTGGGCAAGCGAGGAAACTGGATTTCGCCACATATACTCAATTAAATCCGCCCTGCGTCCTTGCATCGGCTCCTATTGGAATTGGGACGAGACACCAGGTACAGAAATACTTGAAAGCGTAGAATATTCTTGCTAAACATAATAGCAGCATAACCCAGTGCATTGCTTACAATGCTGGTTGCTTCTCCAGTGATTCCGCTGACGCCGACCGTACTGGAAAAAATTCAGCTGACATGGGGTGACTGGGAAGTTTTGAATTCCCCATTGTCGCTCCACTATTCTTACGGACTCGTGTTCTTCATCGGCCTCCGCGATACACCCATCGAGCGGCATCTATACGTGACGTCATTCCGTGTACCCACGGAACCCTTGCGTCTCACCAACGTCGGATTCTCTTACTCGGCTCTCCTCAACTCAGAAGCCACGCTCGCCATCCTCACCTACTCAGCTACTCAAGCTCCGCCCCTTTGTCAACTCTTTCGTATTCAGTACAATGGTGAGCCCAACGGCGTATGTCACGCCACCGACGTCGCACTCGAGCCCATCACCTACTTCCACTCTCCGCCTCGTAAGTCAATTCATGATGCTCGAAACGAGTTCTGTAGAAGTGTGTCAACCTACGCCATTACTCTCCCTCCTTGAGTTGCACGTACCAAATATCACTAAATTGAATTTCAGAAGTGGAGACGAGTCTGGGGACACCCGAAATCTGCTCCTATCGGTTGGAAAGCGGAGAAGAGCTTTTTGCAATGATTTACAAGCCGGTGAACTTCAATCCTAAGAAAAAGTATCCCACGATACTCAACGTGTACGGTGGACCGGAAGTTCAGCTTGTTTTCAACTCATTCAAGGTAATGCAGATCATCAAGGGGTATGTCACGAGCCGCTTCATCGCAAATTCGAAATTTTCAACCTTAATTCTCTACATTTTTCTTTCTGGAATTCAGGGAACAGGTCAACTTTGGCTCTATTTACTTGCCTCTCAGGGCTACTGTGTCGTTGCAATTGATTCCCGTGGTTCACACCATCGAGGAGTCCGATTTGAGAGTCACATACGTCATCGTATGGTACGTGTTGCATCTTTAGCAGAGTCCGCGATTTGCATCAACAACCGGCAATCATGGCTTTTGACTCCACTTTGTAGGGAACGGTTGAACTGAAGGACCAAGTAGAAATATTGACGCTCCTGGCTGAAGAAAATCCGTTTATTGACATGAAGCGAGTGGGGATTTATGGGTGGTCATATGGCGGATACCTAAGCCTCATGGGCCTCGCCCACTATCCAAATGTATTCAAGGTAAGATTAGACATGGTAAAGTAGACAACTTGGCTTCGAAGAACTTCTTCGAACCTCTTGTTTAAGATTTAACGTTAATTGTGCTATTTCGTACAGGTGTGCGTGGCAGGTGCTCCCGTCACGTCGTGGGACCTGTACGACACTGGCTACACGGAACGATACATGGGACTACCCCGGACGAACTCCGGTGCGTACCAGCAGAGCTCAGTGCTGACATACATTCAACAGTTTCCGGATGAGCAAGATCGTCTCCTCATCATTCATGGTCTCGTGGATGAAAATGTTCACTTCACTCACACAGCTCAGCTCATCAATTCACTCATCCGTGCTGGAAAACCACACCAACTTCAAGTGAGATCATTTGAATATGTTTCTGGCTTTTGCACATATCGGAAATGCAGATAGTCATGTAGATTTGGATTTGGTACTGAAGCTATCCTCGATATTTCCTTGTGTTTTCTATAGCTGTACCCAAACGAGCGTCACAGTCTCCGTCGGCTGGAAGCGAGCGAACACTACGAAACGATGCTTTTGAGCTTCCTCCAGCGGTGTCTTTGAATTCGGCTCTGGGTCACTAAGTGATATCACAAATGGACTGAAGCCCTCAGAACTAAAACGACTGACTTGCCAAAGATAAATGAACATTGGAGAAACTCTATAGCCTCACTTAAATCACATCTCTACAACACACAAGCAGAACTTGGAAAATAGTTAAACAAGTTATACCAAAAACTAATGTGCTAATGTTTACGCACGTCGGTTGGCCAACAGTTAAGTTCTCTATATTTGTATGTTTACTAGTAGTAAGTAGTAACAGCAGTTTCAGAAGCTTCCGTTTCGAAAAAGCAATTCGCCAACACGATCTGTCCTGGGGATGTTTTTGTCTGCCTGTAACCCTGACGTTTGAGTAGGCAAGATTAGATATAAGTACAAATTACAACTCGAAATCGAAAGGTGGTCCCGAAGGCGAACACCTCGGGTACTTAGATGGTGACGGCGAATGCTATCACATTGCTGTTTTGCAGTTTGAGCTGAAAATGAAATGGTACAGATCGGGTCCATACTTTTGCTGGATTCCATCAAAAATTGGTCCCACAGTCCCACACGGCTTTTAGTACGTAGTAAAGCAGGCTTTTACACCACCGTGTAATAGACGCCCTCCGTCTGCGCTGCATGGTTCGAAACCAGATTGTGAAATGTAGCAAAGCAAGCGTGGTGGTTCACATGGATTACTGCTACGCCCCGTGTGGCCCATGTTTCAATATATCATAGATCACATTTTTCATTACGGGTGTGATCTGCTTACGTGGACTCCTATTTCACTTATCGTTTTTATAGTTTATATTCATTTTCCGTTTAAACATTAGCTATACTGTTTGGCATCCCAGCAAATATCAAAACAACCGGTAAAATCCGGCTCGTGTCAAAATACTATGTAGGTATCAAAACGGCATTATTTCAAAACTGAAACGCCTCTAGAAAAAGCTCCCAAGTTTTGCATGTCGTAGACATTGCATATTGCATCATCGACTATAGATAGACCTGCTTTCTGATTCTAAGCAACATCAAGATTTTTACTCTGTACTATCCGGTGAGAAAGGCTATCAAGATTTATCACCAATATCGAGATTGTGAATAATCTCGCATTAAATGTTAGCTCTAAATGTTACATTGAATTAACTATATCGAAAATCAAATATACTAAAATTGGGAATATTTTTTATGTCTTCATGGTTCATTATTTCAACTTCCAGTTCGTCCAGTTTTGACCTAACTATATAACCAAAAGAAAATGTCTCGATGAATCTAAAATTATATTCATATACCTACACCTACCTATACATAATACATATTTAAGTCACCATTTTTCGTGAGATTATTCTTACTGGATCACCCTAAACCAAATCTAAGTGTGTTCCTAATCCTTGATTAAGTGTATACAATGAACGGCCCTTGAAACATGCAAAACTTGGGTACCCTTTCTAGAAGCGTTTGAGTTTTGACATATGCCATTTTGGAACATGTAGTTTTGACACCTGTCGTTTTGATTATCTGGGTCTAAGCCCTGCCCACTTCTGTTTGGGTGTTTTGAGCTTGAACTCTGTACTGTGATCCTTTCTGGAGTCGATTAAATCTAAATTCATCAAACTACTCTCAATCTCTACATTATTTTCAAATCTATTGCAGGCAAGCCTAATTTTTGTACCAGTCTCGAGCTCTTTCTGCGATGATGAAATTCCGAGTATATTGAAGGGATATCAATTTAGAGTTTAGCATTGATATCCATGTTCCGGGTTCTGGTTGATTCAAAAATATTGCCAGAATTTCAAAATGGATTTACTTACTTATAGAATTGGTACTTGATTTTGAATATGAATAGCCAATACCAATAGATAGTTTTAGACGTCAACATATTAGTGAAAATCCTGTAAAAATATGTATCCACTACACAACTACGATTACAATATCTATATGTGCTAGTCCGTTAGTAGTTAATGAATATTTGTGTGATTTAATTGACCTACCCACTACCCATTGGTTCCTAGATGCAGGTCACCAACGTGTACGCAGACCCAGGCATGACCAAAATTCAGCAAGTGGAACGCTAATGACTGGCATACCAGCAGCTCCTGCGTGAGCATGGGCAGACTTGTGCACCTATTCATATAACTGCATACATAGAAGTATGTTTGTAATATACATAGTATAAAACTTATAATACAAGAAAGCTAGTTTAAGTTTTATGTTTCTTATGTAATAAATATTTAACTCTGGTTGAGGGCACAGAACTATTGCTCAAATAAGGTCTCGTTTATTGAACCTAATTCCTGTCTCCAAAGCACATACAGTACTTTCACCTGCACACTTCCATCCAGCAGCAGGACGCAGGTCACTGAGCTAAACACAATGCGTAGAGATTGTGACGTGCGTCACCAAAACACGTTTTAATTATAGTGTCCTTTGATTAAAAAACAAGTACAAAACGCATTCAATTCATTGAAATCAGTTGAATGACATACCACAATACCTTAACGAGTCAATATTGCTCTTAATTTATTGTGTTTTATGCTCAGCACATACTGAGCTTAAACTCTTGTAGCTACATAGAAGGGAGGAACTCCCTGCACATGTCCGGGTGGCACATAATGATTTACACCCTTTAAATTTCTTATAATACGATAATCCGTTCCCGGTCATGTGATACACCAAATTGAAGACAATTTCATTCCAGATCTCACGGTGGAAAAATATTTGGCAATCGCTATCGAGCGACTGCTGCACAGCGCTAGATAGAAAAAGAGGAAATCTCACTCTGTCTCAAACCCGAAGAACTCCTTTTTCCTCGCGAAAGCAAAGCAAAGCTGCACTAAAGTCGGAATCACACAAAGTTAAAAAGTAGATGTTCATTCTAAGTGAAGTTTAACTACCTCGTCACAAAAATGGCTGGGTTATTGCCTGACAGTGAAAAGAACCGGGTTGTTGACAGAATTCGTGCTCTGCCATATGCGACGCCAGGGATTCTGTTGCCGTGTTTGTTAGGCAAAACTGGGTTGCCATTAAGTTAAAGAATCATTAAGATTGAATCTGCATCATTGTTTAATACTAATTTTAGATGAAATGAAAACGGACACTGAGTTATTCCATAGTCTGTTGCGATCATATCCTTCACGTCTACGAGCCATAGTTCGAGCAGGAGGAGGTTATACTGATTACTGAGTAGGTACGAACGTTTTTTCTTCTATCTGGCGCTGTGCAGCGGTCGCTTGCTAGCGATTGCTAAATATTTTTCCACCGTGAGATCTGGAATGAAATTGTCTTCAATTTGGTGTATCACATGACCGGGAACGGATTATCGTATTATAAGAAACTTAAAGGGTGTAAATTATTATGTGTCACTCTGTACAATACAGATATAAATAATATACAAGGGTTATTAGCATAATAAACTATTTTGTGAGTAATATTACTATGAACAGTCTAAATATAAACTCTTGCATAACTATGGAAAACCCCTGAAGTCAAATGTATCTAGACGTAGGTCGGTGAATATCAAATACGAATTAATTTATACTGTTAAATACATTCAGACAAGGCTGTTAATAATCATAGGGAAGGGTCCTTCAATTGTATGGGCCATAATATCACAAATCACCGTTCATCTTAACCCAAAGTTATTATAAGCCATTTTATGCAGGTGGCGGAGTGAAGGTTACTGGGTAAGGAAACAATATTATACTCTCCATCCAAAAATAGCAGACAGTTGACGGTTGAGAAATGGTATAGCGTCACCTACACAGGTCCGTAAAAGCGGCTTGATAAAACACGGGCCTGCTATGTAACATACTTTTGAACATGCGCGTTTTATCATGCGGCGCTCTTACGGACCTGTGTAGGTGACGCTATCCCATTTCTCAACCGACAACGAGGTGTCTACTATTTTTGGATAGAGAATAAGTTGACAACTTCAACTAACATAACGAACATAAAAGTATGGTTGAGTCAAAAGTATAAAATAATAAAGTATAATACTTCATACATGTTTGGTATGTATGTAGTTTAACGAATTAGGGGATTCCAGCTTGAGCCACGCACTAATCTCCGCTTTCACTTGTTTTTAGCTGGATGCTACTCCCACCAAAACACTCCTCCTGAGATGGGTGCAATTTCTGAATATTCACGATTATATTCTTTCCAGCAAGGTTTTCTCAGACTGGACTCATTTTGTTCACTCTCATCAGCTCCATTTGACAATAGTTGAAAACTACGTTCTCTGAAGACCTAAACCCTCGAGTATGAGTGGGGGTGCTTCGTTGCTTGATCGGCGAATCGTACCTTCTTCTTCTGCTTCCAACTCTACACGCATAATAATAGTTAAAAAATTTAAGGATTGTTGAATTAATTTAATTTTGATGAAATATTCAAGTCGTATAACTTGTGTCACGTAGTTTGCGGAGAAGTAGGAACTAGGAACAAATGTATGACAAATATGCTTATGTATTCAAACAATTCACAAGGAACAGCTTCTGCAAGTGGTCAAGGACCAAGAAGGTAATGGAAGGAGGCTACAACATACAACATAACATACCTGGCATTTCTCTATCTTCATCGCTCTCATCGTCCGGAACAGGAAATGCATGAGTTTTCCCACACTTCTGGAGGTGAAGCACTGCAAAGAAATTTTATAACATAATGTTGAACTGATACTTGGTACAGAATACAAACTGCAAACGGTGAGTAACAATGTACGGAATATACGGAGGGAAAAAAGCGTAGGTGGAGCGTGGGAGAATTTATATTCCATAATTGGAATGAAGCGCTGAGGAAGCGGGGCAGTGGCACTTGTGTGTGTCCACTTTGACCATTCAAATCTTCCACGCACTCAATATACCCAGGCTTAACAGCTGATGAGAAAAAGGAGTTTCACAGTAAATGGAGGAAATACAAGACGGAGGAAGGATTTTTTATGAACGGTTGGCTTAAGTGAGTCAAAATTGGAAGCAATCATATATGTATTATGACAAGTATTGAATTGAAGTCAACAAAAGTGGAACTTACTTATTCCATCAGCACGAGAGGACTTATAGCCGCAGGAACAACGAAGCGGGGCGTCCATATCCCGAATTTTGTGCACCCGGACACAAGACAAATTCTGTGTCGGTACTCCGACCGGATGAACGTCCCGATTGTGAGTAGCCATATTGGGTTGACATGATGTATTGAATTCGCACTTGGAACAATTCATCCAGCCACTATGTAGGGATCAAACTCGTATGTATTAGAAGTTTCTACTCCCATATTTGTAATATAGTTTAAACGGGAGCCACTTGCTCTTATACAGGCGAGTACTGTGTGAGATTGTGAATTCATCGCAACATGCTTCTAATCAAGCATGATTGACAACTTAGAACAAGAGTAGCTACGAGAAGTACTTTAGAGCATGCAGTCAATTGAGCTACTCACGCAACACGGGATTTCATATGGGCAAATCTTTTGAAATACAATCAAGCAGATTCGCATCTCTGAAAACATGTCCTATTAAATCAAACGCTTGCGACGGTACTTCTTGTTGTAAAGTGTGACTGACAATGCGAAATACTTACGGAAAGTGGTCAGGAGAACCGGGATTTTGAGAACATTCGACACAGGCATAAACTTCGCCCTCATCTGAGTCAGGAGGCAAGTAGAAGACGAAGTCGTGGAAGTTGAGATTACCAGACACTGTGTCCGCGTCCATGAGGCCAGCCAAGAAGGACGGCGACGGTTTGAGTGCAGGTCGCTTCATCGGACTACTCGGCGAGTATCCGGTACTCGAGTTCGTGTACTGACACAATGGAAGTAGGATATAAGCTTTGAGGTTATAGGCAGCAAATATTCCATTGACGCGTATGCAGGATTTTTTGAGTACTATATTTTCAAAGAGTATGATCTTACCTTGGCCTTCTTGAGTGGAGGTGGCGGTGCAAATCTTGACCTGTTGATAACCGGCGGATAAGGCATGAGGATATCCGAGTGAGCGAATGTGAGCGGGATGATCTCTCGACCCGACGGAGCGGAATTATCTTTGTGTGCACCGTCCTGGAGGTGAACTCGATACTCTGTATCATGAATGAAGACCAAAGAACACTGTGGACACTTCTTCCCTTTCCGGATCGTGTGACTCTACGAGGGGTATGAAATGTCATATGGTCATAGGTTAACTAACAAGCCAGCAACTGACTGCCAGGTCATTTCCATCCCCTTACCTGAATATGGACAACAATGGCCTTGAGGCAAGTGAAGGATTTACAAGAGAGAACCTTGAGACACAGTGGACAGAGCACGGAGTCCGAACCATTGTGAACCTAATACAAAACAGTAAAGTGAGGAATTACGAACCTCTCAGCGGAATCTCTTGAACACAATTCGTCACTTGACATACCTTGTGGAAATGATCCACGACGTCGGTCTGGCGAGAACTGCGGTAGTCACAAGTCTCACATTTGTGTGGCATGTCGGCCTCACAGTGGGTTTCCCACATGTGGAGCGTGAGTACATTTTGGTTATGAAATTTCTCTTGACAGATGACACAGGGATAGACACAGTGATTAAGTTTATGAACCTGGAATTACCACAATACCACAATTAACGCCCGATTAGAACAGCGCCAGGTTGACGTCATGAAAGCTAAAGGAGCAAGAAGCATTGAAATTGTCTTACGTCATTAATATGAGCACTTAGAGCTGCAGAATTAGTAAACTCCTTCAAACAGTACTCGCAGAGGATATTGCTCTGGGAAATAGGACGGCCCATGGACGTGACGTGACTGTACACGTGGCGCATAATCTCCAAGTTAGAGAGGAACGTCTTTGAACATAAGGGACACTGTGAACCAAAGGATATAGATTAAGATCAATAGGTTTGTTAGGGATATAGACGATAATTTGCAACCAATAAGTTCTTCAGTGTGACACTCACCTTGAGATTCGGAGGAAACTCATTTAGCAGGTATCTGGGGAGCTCGGAGTTGGGACACTCATTGAAGTAGAAACTGAAGAGGTTTATAGTCTTTGGCTTCGAGTTCAAATACTGGCGAAGCTCAAACCTCTCCGTCTCCAAAGCCTTCCGCTTCACAGCCCCATTATTGGGTGAGGAAAATGTTTGTGGAGAGAGAACAGGCGGTCCAGGATTCCCGAAGTTTCGTCGTTTGTTCGGATTCGGAGGGGAATTGTGATTGATATTGGAGTGCCCATTTGACCCACGGTTATATGGTTGTTGAAGAGTGAGCTCCGGCATGTCAGTATTCCGAATACTATCTGGCAGTGCATCAATTCCAGTCGGTTGGGCTTTGCTGTAGCTCCATTCGCCGAAAGGATTCAGGGAAATCTTGTTCAAGCGGGCTATGAGACTTTCGTCTAGGAAATTGCAAATGCAGAGAATGAATAGTTGAACGAACAAGTAGTTACCGGAAACGAAGCAAATTATGGAAGGCACATACCCATTTCCCATTTGGTCATTGTCACCAAGTGATTTATCATGGTGTCAAAAGACGAGGCGGACGTCTGACCCCAAAGTTCCCTCCACGACAGTTCGTCCAGAAATTGTTGAATCAAACTTTTACTGAGAACACAGAGGGTATTCTGAAAAAAAGAGCACACATATTATAACGGTTGTAGCTAAGCACCGGTTGGAATAACATGTGCGGTTACAAATAGCGGATGTGCATAACGTTTCAGGTCACCATCATTTATATGTAATGTAAAAGCTATGAGTTCTCAAAAAGAGAATACAACGCATGGTCACTTTAAAATTCTATGATAGAAGTACCTGGAACATCTTTGGAACGACGTGTTTCAAGTAGTTCATGACATTAACGTTTGTAGGAGGACTTCCCTTGGTTTGGTTCTCAGGTTTGCCACCGCTCTTGCACTGGAGAACAGTCTTAAATCCCATGTCAGTCAGAAGATGCTACATAGTAACAAGAAGAGCGAAATTAAAGTGTGCATAAGAGGTCATCAGGTAAACGTAAACTTAGCAGGAGGCAAGCGAACCTTCTCAATGCTGGAATCAATCAAAATGCAGCTGTTCTTGTCCACCCAGTGATTTAATGGCCAGAGAATTTGAGAAACACGGTTGTGAATCGAATTGGCCTAAACGATAGAAAGCACATGAGCAAAACCGAAGAATTCAGGAAGGCCATAAAGAACTAATTTAAAACTTACAGCGAAATTATGAGGGTTCAGAACTTTCATTCGGATGACTTTAGACGTAGGATCAAAAACTCCTAAAATCTCAATTTTCACTGACTTCTGGTTGGAGCTCTGAAACAAATAATGTTCATAAATAAGACTTTTGAATAGTGACGTATTTAATGAACTAACGAGCATACCTGATTCACAGCTGAGCCCAAGGTAATTATGCCAACTTCCACATACTTCTGATTTCCACCCATGATCGGACAAAACTCGTGGAGTGTTGCGACACAGCAGCTACGAAGAAGTGTGTAGAAGTTCTTGAGATAGTAGCTTGTCACCTGAGGTCACGAAGAATATTCCTTTATAACGAAACTGGTATGGATACACTAGAGAATTGAAAGAATAATAGTCTTACTGATTTAGTCTGACCGACCTTGACCCATTGCAGAACATTTGGGGCGGACGTTTGACATGACCAATGGTAAATGAGTTTGACGATCGTTCCAGGCTGATAGATTGCAGATTCGAAAATTGAGCCTTGAAAAACAGAGATCTGTTTATCCGGACAACATTCTGCAATCCAAACATATCCACCACTAAACGGTTGCTTCGCAGCGTCCGAGTACATTCCCAATTTGTACGGAATTGGCTCGTTGTCTGTAGTCATGTGGATGTCGCATCTGTGTTCCAGCCGGAGAAGACCTTTCTGCATGAGCCATTCCGTAAACTTAGAAGTCGAGTAGACCAGTAGAGCCTTGACCCGTGCATCTGAGAATCCAAAAATACTTTTAGGAAAATTTTCAGGATATACGTACTTTGATAATTTTGACCTTATCACAGACTAAACAATCTACCTTGTTGCATCAATTTTTTTAACGATTTATTAGTTCTTTTTTCAGACTTCTAATCAATTTCTTAATCGTAAAATTGTAAATCCGTTCATACTCGTAATTTTTATTTTAAAATCGAAAGGGTTAAACAAATTGTAGTTTGTAGCAGTTTGTAGTACATAGTTAAAGTCTTTTCTTAAAAGATAATTCAAGTTACGATCTAGAAACAAAGACAATGAATTAAAAAAAAAAAAAAAACTGTCAACTCAAATGGTAAAAGAAGGCAATGAGTTTTCGCTACAATAGACGGCTATTTGAATTTTCCCGCGCAATTTGAGAAAAGCTTCTCCACATTTAATTCAAGTACTTGCTGTTAGGATTGAAATTATTTCAGTCTCATTGGAACTTAATCAAATGAGACTGGTTTCGTACAAAGACAGAAATAGTAACAGAGCGCTGGATGAATGGGGCGAATAGAGATTTCGCCGCCTTTGAAATCTTCTGCGAAATAATTGAATGTTGTACCTACGGAATATCCACCTCCGAGCTATTACGCTTGCTCATTAGTACTGATTCCAGATACCTGTAGCAGCACTATCACAGTTCGCTATGCATTTCAACAAGATCCGAAGTTTTGATAGCAGGTATCGAAATAGGATGTAGTAAACATGAACTGGTTAAACGGACAAAACCAAGCAGTTGTGGGCTGACTAAAAAGATTTTTGCCCTTACCCAACTCTATTCGTGCGTCGTTGATCTGAGTTTTGGTAGGCCGATCTTGAAGACATGGTTTGACATTGACCACGAGAGACGGAAACGTTTTGTTATTATTCGGGTCCTTGTCACTCTGCCCATTGATAGTCGAAGTGGTCTCAACCATTTGGGTTGGTGTGGAGGAAGGAGGAATCGTTGCTGGTTTGGACATGATGGGCCTAATCGTGACACCTCCAACCTGGCGCATACCAGCTTGAGCTTGAGTCCCAGGAGTAGGGCCACCCTTGGTCAAAAGAGGAGGTGGTCGAGAAGCAGGCAAGGCAGCTCGCATTTGTGCTGCAATAGCCGGGGCTCTGCAATTCCAAAACACAAAAGAATTCAGGATGTAATAGCAAATAAATACATATTTGTATTACTTAATGCTTATTAAATTAAGTTGACCCATTTACTGACACCTTAGCCGTTTCGAATCAAAGGGAAACCAGCCAAATGGAAACTTTGGACCTTAGCTTTGATTTCGAGGTAATGTATGACAGGAAACATGGGACGTATTCAAACTAAAGGGGTGCGACTTAAATTCAAAGTTTCGAGGTCCCACGACATTTCCGACTTCCGATTCGGAATACATCTATGAAATGTTAACAGCTTTGTTTGACCCAAAGCAGGTCTTGAACGTTTGACTGAAGAATAGATTGCTTTAACAAAACATGCCAATCAATTCCTAAGTGCAGAGCTTTTGTTAGAAGAGTCCCTTTTTTTGCACAGGAAAACCAATCTAGCTGGTAGTTGGTTCTTTTCCTTGCACGGCAAAACGTTGGCCATTGATAAATCTGCTATAGGCTAAAAAAGTAGGAAAACTTTATAACTCTTCCGTATATTTTCAATAAACCATAATTTCAGCATTTTAATTATTCCGAGCCTAATCGAATTGCGACGATAATTACGACTAATAGCAGCTTGGAACTATTCCAAAGAACTGAGTTTTGGTGCATTGCATTTACATCAGGTGAAGTGCTGTAGTTAGTGTCGCGTACCTTAGGGGCGGCGGCTTTGGAGCAGGAATGAGTGCCGGGCGCTGAGGTTTGTTTGTGGGCAACACGCTGCTGATCGGGTTGAGTGAAGTACTTCCAATGATTTTGGGTGTCGTGTAGGTCTTGAGCGGTGGAGCTGACTGGTTGGAAAGGGGCGGAATGCTTCGAACGGTCGTATTTCCTACGGTCATTGTTTGAATCGGAGCAGGGATTCGTGGAGATGGAGTCCGATTGGGTTGGACAGATCCCCGTTGACTGTAGACGGAAGAAATGATGGGTGAACCCTGAGGCCTACTATTTGACATAATCATGTTTGGAATCGTCATTATCTGGCTTCCAAGTGCATTCGTCGTGGTGGTGGCTGCACGCATTTGGCTAACTGCAAAATGTATAAGGTTGATCAAAATGGTAGTATATTCTGCACGCGGCATTTTATGCACAAAGTTTGATGTTTCTGGTTAGGAATTCTGCCCGGAAGCGCTATGCGTTGGGGATCAACAATCACCACACCACACAGTCGTTTCGGCTAGAGTAGCCTCCAGGATTCAATTCTGGACTTATGACACGAAGACCTTGTTTTTCTTACCTTGGGTAGTAGTGGGCATCAACAGCAGACCAGAATTAGCATCAAACAAGAGTGGCTGGAACTGATTCATACTAAGAACTTGACCGGACTGAAGCGTAAGTCCAGCCCCAGTAGTAGACTGTAAGGTGGAAGTTTTTGTGCTCACATTGACACGCTGGAGATTGGAGTCTGGAAATTTGACGAAGACATTTGAAATTAGAGTTTACGAAATGCTGTATCTTTTATAATATTTGTGGGTGACAAAAATCTTTCCATCAATCCACCCCACATAAATAAACTGTTCTTGGTATACTTTGTTGATATGAAGACGGAGGTTGAGTAGCAGGAGTAGAGCCACTGTAGGAAGTGATTTGAATTGGCCGATTTTGTCGCACTACTCCGAGACTGACCGATGTTCGCATGGGTGTCATTGCAGGAGGATGTCGGGAATTGTAGATTCGAGGCGCTTGAGCCATGGTGACCTGAGGAGAGGCAAAGGTGGTACCGTGGAATGAAGGACCCAGAATTGAAGGTGGTGTGACGGGCAAGGAACGACATGGCTGAGGTGGTCGAGTCAGTGCTCGAGGTGGACCACAGAGACCCAGAATTGTGTTTCCGCCAATTTTGTGTGCAAGTCTTCGTCTCATCCGCAGCTGCTCCAGCTTTTCCTCAAGCTCTCGAAGCGCTTCCTCTTCCAACTATTGTCAACATGGAACCAGAATAGTATTAAGTACAGTATGATTTACAAAGATGGATTTTTCAGTGCCAAGTGACACATTCGTGATTAGTTACACGATAGCTAGCTACGCTTGGCTCGTGCTCGTAAGTTTTCAGCTCAATCGAACCACTTCTTGACAATAGAGATAGTAATGCATTACTAATGGAATTTCTAGTAATTGTATTTTCGATATCGCCCCAACTTTCAGTTTTCAGTTTGGCTTAAAATTATCAAAGATACTCCATTTTTAGGAAGCTGTTTCTACCAGTTTTTCCTGAACTCGTGTACTTATTTGTAATAACAAACATTCACGTGCAACCACATAGACACACAACTAGTACTTAATTGTTCTGGTAGCATTTACAATTTAAGGAAGATATATGCCATCCGCCTACAGCCTCAATGAATGCTTAGTTTCAAAATAGAGAGTAAGCAGTGCTATGGGACGCCTCTAACATCTAAGGTCAGGCTACCTACATACTGGGACGCTGGCATACCTAACGTGAATACGTTTTACAAATATAAAGTATTGTATGTATGTGTAAAGAATGAAGTTGATTGGATACACGGTGAATGGTATGGTGAGACATGATACGATTATCATCCACTTTAATAATCACGACAATACGTAGATACCTCTATCCCAAAATCTCTCTGTCACACAACAACCTGTGTCAACAGCACTATCGGTGGCCAACGTATAAATTTTTAATCAAACTTATAGATCAATTAGGAGAACTTTAGAAAACACCGACATCAGTGATCCCCCATCCACTTGTGTACAAAATTTGAACTTCGCAGGTTGTAGAAGACGCAGTGGAAATCTATTTATGCAAGTGGCTAATACTAAATGGGCTATTGAAATTATTATTTCAAATTTATTTTATGACGGGCCTCGAAACATAGTGTGTAGTGGTTTGGTGTAAAAAGATGACTAGACTACATGCTTCACTTCACAACACCACCGGTTGTAGCCCGATTAATTATGCGTTCAGGCAAATTAAAAACACATGCACAGATCAGTGATTTTATCCCTTTTAGCTAGTTCTTATCTTATATAAAGGTTTTACCTCTTCTTTGAGTCTCTGACAATCTTCGAGATCCTCATCGTCACATTCGAGCACAGCTGAAGTAGGTGACATCTCACTCTTACTGCAGGTGAGTAGTGGTTCAAGTTCACAAATGACGAATAACTACAGATACAGACAGATGTCCGTGTCCGGTAGGAAAACAAAGCACTAAGCTGAGTCACGTTATTATTATTGGAGCGAAAAGTGAGTTTGGTGTTGGAACTTGGAGCGAGCGCGAGCGCGAGAGAGCGAGGCTTTTGAGTGGATTTTGAATGATTCGCACGCACGCACCGCAGCAAGGCAATCTGATCGAAGCCGACAGGCGGAGCCAGCTCGGAACCAACAACCGACGACGTACCAAAGTCTGAGATTTCAATTGTATGTTTTACGAGTGAATATCCCGATCGCATATTGACGAAGTGTTCGCCTGTTGTTATATGTATATACTCTATATCATGATATGATAGAGTAAATAAAGACGAACCTTTTTCTTCAGGAAAGTACTATCACAACATAGTGTGTGTGTTCACATACCTCGTAAGCAAAGGGCATGGGGCGGTGGAAAATAGGCGAAAGAAGAAATTTGAATGCCAAAATGATGAGGTGAAATACGTGCTAAGAAGCTCGTGTCGTGCCTTTCCTACGTGCACTGTGCTGTGCAATGAGCGAGAGTTGAGTGGAGTGCGTGTGTGGAGAAAAGGCACGACACGAGCTTCCTAGCACTTATTTCACCTCATTTTTTTGGCATTCAAATTTCTTATTTCGACTATTTTCCACCGCCACATGCCCTTTGCTTACGAGGTATGTGAACACGGCAGAGAGAAGTTAGCCGACCAGCCGACCGTCTTTTTGGTCGGCCAACCTAGCTCCCCATTTAGGGTGCTGAAGTTAGCCGACCATATTTTGAAAAAAACAATTCAGCGGATACCGATGCTTTATAGGACAGCCAATCTGCTCAAACACAAAGCTAAGATACCACGGCAGCTGCAACAGTGAAAATCCGGACTGTTGCAGCCTCTAGATTCGTGGTAACCATGGTAACGACTCAGGAATCGGGTATTT
>JAQFYU010000166.1:0-30456 GCA_034694905.1 Ceratophysella granulata | reverse complement strand
TATTTAGTTAAAGGATTTAGTTTAAATGATTTAATTTTGATATTTAATTTCATTATTTAATTAAATAATTAAATTTCCGTATTTAATTAAATAATTAAATTTCCGTATTTAATTTAATGGTTTAATTTCTGGATTTAATTAAAGGATATAATTTGTATACACATGATATATTATTTATATGAAATTACTTAATTTCAGTATTTTAATGGTGAACGAAGGATAAGTCGAAGTTTTCGTAGCAAATCTTCAGCGAATCTCTAAATTCACAGTATTATGAATTTTTTCCCCCACATTTTCAAATAAAGCCATTAGTACAATAATATGAAAAAGAATTTTGCGATACGGCCCTGCTCAAACCGAAGGTTTATGTCTCCGCACACACACGGACTGTCACTGACATTCGGCTACAACTCTTCATTCCCCTGAACCCAGAACTTCACCATTTTCCCCTGTACTGTACACTTTATTCCAGACTGGAGGTTACCTATGGCCCAGCCTGGTGTCTAGTCCTTATTTATACACACTATATTGTGAAAAGACGGTAAAAACCGTCTTCTATGTACGTAGATTCTACATGAAACACAATGACGGCAGAAAGCGGTTTTTCTGGTTCGGGAATTTAGAGATTTTATATTCTTAAAGCTAAAAGCCTTCAAACTCCTACTACTAACTTATCCCTAGAGAAGAAGGAGATTGTATTTACTTGAACATAACAAGGCTCAAATCTCCATGCACACACTCACACACGCATTCACATTCTGTTTTGTATTGAAATGAAGGTTCCATGCAATTTAGAGTGAAAGCGGAGAAAGGAACCCAGGCTTCAGGAAGAACCCAGTCACTTTTTCCAAGTTTTTTGGTTCGGAACGGACTTATGGAAACAAACGATTGGGATAACATGGTGAGAAGCTCGGAGTATGTATTTTAACGTCATTCTATTCTACATACAATTTAACCGCCGAATTTGACAACATAACGCTTTGACCGATAACGGTTCCCTTTGTAATTTTATATTGCGAATTTTGGCATATTTTCTGAAACTACTTTGATGTTTCTCTAATTTTGGTGCGTATTTTCGGCATTTTAAACACATGTTTTAATGCATGTTTTGTCACTTTTTGAAAAAATTGTTCTATAGCATTAGTTTTTAATTCTGCTGTTTTTTAGCTCTTGAACATATGCCTGAGAATCTAAAAATTGTGTTTTGATTTTTATTTCATGACTTAAAAAGTGTGTTTTTCCAATTTGTCTGTTTCAAAAAGAAGACCATGCATGCACTTTTTGCAATTTAAATGCACAATTTTGCAAACAAAATAGAGAGATTTTGAGCATGTCTTAGTGCATATATTGTAATATTTAGCTCATATTTTGAATGAGAAGGACCATTTCTTTAAAAGTAGCGTATCTAAATACCGACTGCAAAATATAATAGTTTGTAATTTCTCCATCATTTGAACAAGCCGAACTTTTTGTTGGTCCATAGCTGCAGAAAGCATGGATTTTCACTATCCGTCCCACTCAACCCAGAAGAGAGTCAGATTGATTCTTTTAGCCTTAAAAAATCCTTGCTCCTCAACCCAACTTGTGCTTTATTTTATTCCTTTTTCGTCTTTCAGAGAAGCCTCCGTACAACAAAGCACAATGAGAGTTTCATCGTGGTAAAGAAGGTTCGAGGTTTCCAAGACCTCCAGCCTCGCCTCAATGATACAACGTGCAAGAGAAAGAAAAGGGCTCAACTACTAACTCTAATGGATCAGTGAAATCAAAGAAATATTTGTACAATCAGACGAATTCAAGATTCAATGAAAACAAAGTACTTTCATCGTTTTCCGAAAAAAAAACCCTTTCCCAAGAATATCTAATCACATTTGTTTAGCAAAAAAGAATTTTCAAAATGCCAACTGTAATCTACAAAGCAGTATGCCCTGGGTTGCACACGATTTAGGACTTCTTCTGCTTTTAGAAAATTGGAATTGTAGAACCCGCATCTGTCAGTTCACTCCATCTTATTACATTACTATAATGTAGACGCTAATTCTATATTTATTGATGTTACGCTTGCGTTTATTCTTTGAGACAGAATTGAATGCCAGAAATATTATAAATCTATATATAAACAGGAATTTGAAAAGCCACATTTTTTGGTTGTGGTAATTACGTGCGGTTCTATGTTATAGAAATACGGCAAGTCCCGTTAAAATTGTAGAGGCTGGTCCACTTACCGCACTATACAAGGTGCAAACATCTATATCGAGTAATTCTATTATGCGACACCAGGGTTCGTGACAATTCGTTTGCCATACACATACACAAATCATCTATAAAAATAAAACTGGCTGTAAATTCTTTATTAAAGTTGCCAATATTTGACCAACATTTTAAACACTAAGAAACAACAATGGCGCTAGTGTAAAATATGCCAGAAATACCTATGTGAAATTAATGAAAACAAATTCGATATGGGATTTAAAATAGGGAAACGCTCACCATAGAAACGCATCGTGTATCCTGCTGCCGTTTGACTTTCAAATTTTGAAAAGCACTATAATAGGTCAACAAAATGCTATAATTTACTGGTAGACCAGGGTGACTTGACAAAGGTTTTTTGTATTGGTCTTCGTCTAACGTGGAAGGTTCACTTGGTCATGCTTCATGGGAGATCTGATGGACGGGCTAAACGGCTAGTTGAAAAACCGAGGCTAAAATTATCTAAATTTATTCCCAATTATGTCGCACAAAGTGTAAAAATGTTCCAATCAGATTGAACACCATTCAAAAGTGAATTAAATACCAAATCCCCTTCTATAAAAATATTTTGTGTCAGCAAAAATTAACCAAAATGTTCAAAACTCGGTTAACACTTTTATAATCAAACAAACGACTTCCCGACTTGGAATGAGACGGATATAGTAAACAAGGAATTACAGCACTAAGTTATACAATTTATTTAGCTTGACAAGACAAGTCATCATTTCCAAATCTGGAGCCGAGAGACCATGGCCTCAAGTCTTTCCTTGCAGATCCAAATTGTTGAAGCGGAAGAAGAGTGGAGAGAAAGTCAGTTTTCACGGTGAGCCTCGGTCGAGTCCTGGACTTGAAACTGAGTTGTTGGTTGTGGAGAGCTACAAGTCATCAGCTTTCTATTGGAAAATGGGGACAGAGGCTCATTGGGGACATCCTACATTTATCCCATTCATTTGTTTGTGTGTGAAGTGCGAGAGTGTGTGGAGGAGGCCTTGAAAAGCGCGTGGCTCTTTGGTTTCTTCCGCTGTCAGGTCGAATTGTGGCCCAGGCCCTGAGTTCTCAGTGTCTCTCAGACTTTTTTTCGGGGAGGAGGATAGGGAAAAAAGTGGTCCTGTGAAAAGACGGAAGAAAACAAGAGATAGTAGTTGAAGGGAGGAAGATCGATGAAGATGTCAAAAGAATCCTATTTCGCCCTGTCAACTTTTCATACCCATGACTCGATCTCTTTCTCATTTTTTCCTCAGCTTCGGATCCCAACTTTACGTACACATTGGACTCTGGTGTGTGTGGTGGGTGTCTTGGCGGGTTGGTCCTCGGCTTCTCGGAAATCCTGACTTCTCATCACTGAAGTGGCTTTGAGGGCGAGACAGGGTGATGGGAAAATTTTCTTATAATAAGCGTGAAACAAGAGGAAAGAGAAGGCTGATGACGGCAGCTCAACGTCAGAATTGGAGATTTGAACTGACTAGAATTTAGCCCACGTTGGTATTGGTTGACCCAAAAAGATTCGAATTTAATGAAGTTTGGGGTCATGTGAGGGTTCGCCCGGCACTGACTTACAAAATACTTGACAAATTACAATTTTAAGTTTAAAATCTACATCTTAGACCCAACATCAACAGCTGAACAACGTTGATACTACATATGTGAAAAGCAGCTAGATTACCCAGCAGCCAGGTGGAATTTGATTCCCAATTGCCAGATTGTTTAGCATGTTTTAGCTCTTACTTAGGTATGGGCTATCATGTCAGGCATGTGGACGCGGATGCCCACTTGGCCCATTTTATAGCATGCATGTGCACCTGCTTGGTTTATGTTGTGATATTCGGCAAGAAGAAACGGATGTACGTTTTACAGCACGTAAATTCAATTGATTATGATTAGCAAATGTGGCAAGTGCTATTCTTTGCTAAAAGTTCAATATTCCTATATTAAATTTATCTTTTGCACTAAACAAGGAGATTCTGTTTAAAGAATTGTTGCTGTCAGTTAAAAACACGGGCTTTGGCTTAGCATCAACATTTGAATTTTAGCTATCCCGCTAAATCAACGCGTCATAATATGAAAGGACACAACAACCACCAGTGCGTTGCACAGTTCATCCTGATATTAAGTAGTACAAGCTGACTCATTTGTCAATTCACATGATAGTTAAAAAGGAAAGATACTCCGTAATCAAATCACTAAATTACAATACAACAATTCCCTTAAAAACTTTAATTAACTATAAAAACAATTTATTTTATTTTCACAGTTTTACATGGAATCGTTTTGCCCTGACAATATATACAATGGACTGATCCGCCAAATCTCGAGCTAAACCAGATGATCCCCTAGTCCGTTCTGGTCTAACCCAGCCACTTTCTCTCTTTCTGTTAGTATTAGTTCCCTGTCTTATCCAGACCCGAGAAAAAAAATCGTAATATAATATAACTGGTAGAGAAGAGTCTCAATACCAATAATGGGACCGAGTCAAATCAGGAAGCCTGGAGTACATCCAGCCCGAAAAAAAAATTACACACGCCGATTTGAAAGAGATTGATGCAGACATTTGAACAACTCTATTTGATATTTCTGTGTGTTGTGTATGAGGCCTGCCCGGACTCCAATGGCGAAACCGAGACGAATGAGATTTCCCATTAGCTCTACATGATGATGACACGGGTGAGTCGTTGTCTGCGTCCCAATTTTTTTTTTGCATTTTGGTCCAAATCATTCCTGTTCAGTTCCAATCATTCGTGAGTGAACTGGAGCCAAGAGGAAGTCATGGATTTAGAAATTAGTGGAGGTTCCGTGTTTAATTTCAATGAGCTCATTCTGCATGCATATGGATTCATGGTAATACATTAGTCCATGCATGCCAAAAAGTGGGATTAGTGAAAGAAGTGAAAAGGGAACCTGGTGAGGACTCCCCACTGACACGCGAGTCAATTTGTGATGATTATTCCTCTGTGCTGCGTGATTGGGAGAACAATATTCATAAGGACTTTGGGTGAGGAGGATGATGGGAGATGAGATCATGTCAGGCCTATTTTCCATTACCAACAAGGTTCAGAGGAAAGAGATCTCCAATCTCTGTCGTCAAGCCTACGCTTTCCCAATGAATAACTAATCTCAAGATCCTGATTCCATTAAGTCCAATCCGTTCAACTCAACTTCACTCCTTTTCATTCATAAAACCTCATTTGGGTTCAACTGAGGTCTCTGCCCAACTCGTTCCACGACAAAAGTCAGTATCTCATTCTACTTAATAAAATCCAGTTGGATTGTGTATTCTGAATTCTGTCACACAACAACCGATGCCTCGACTTTCATAGCAATACGTAATGCGCTAAATGGGTTATCGAAATTAGCGTTTTCAATTTAATATTCACGGTTTGCGAAACATAGTAATGAGGTGAAAAAATAATGCATACAACAAAACACAACAGATCGAAACTCGATTAATTACGCGTTCAAAGGAAATTTTAAAAAGACAGGTGCAGATCAGTGACAAGTATTAGGTATCACTGACACATGGGTCAGCTAGCTACTTGATAAAATAAATTTACACACCTGAAGTCAAGGAAATACTCGTAGATTTTACTTAAATTTTAGCGGCTGGTAAAAAATATCTTAGGTGACGGAAGAATTTAACGTTTTTTCGCATTTTTTCATAAGAACTAAATCGAATCTTACTGAAATAAATGAAATTCTGTATGAATATTTCGCCAGAACCCAGCCCTGCCTAAAAATAATGGGTAAATAGCCAAATGTTAATATTCTTGTGCCAATTTATTTTTTCCATTATCGGTTTTAATCTATACAGCCGGTTTTACATCATTCGTTCATTTCATCATTCATAATTTGCGAATTTTGCATATTCAAGGTTCCCTGTGTATGAAAACATTGAATTGAAACGAGATATTCTGAATCAATTCAAGCCAAGATCCAAGAATTGTCGTGGTACTGTATGAAGCCTCGTCCCAGGAGTCGAAGCTCCCTCGTCCCTGAGCACACATCAACGTCATTCGAGCCCCGAAGGCTTCACACACAAACAGACACACACAAACTTTTCCTCTCTTAATTACTTTCTCATCATCACATCATTCCCTCGTTTACTAATCATCCTAATCCCTCCCACTTCTCTTCCGACAGAGACAACCCAATCAAAAACAGAGAGATCCACACAAATTACGCCTTAATTTGAATCCTAAGACTCAGACGTACATGCTAGAACCGAACGTGCTTCGCCTGGCATGCTAGAGTACGTCGTTTGTAAACGCACTACAATTTTACCACTCTTCCGTGTGGACTTTTTTAGCGGGATGGTGGAATGGAAGGAGGTAGGGTATCGTGTGTGTCGTTGGGAAAGCAGAAGGATGTGAACTTGTTCCCCAAGTCCACGATTTCACACTTGACTGACCTGATCCATAATGCAAGAGCTGAAGCTGTGATCTCCGGCAGGGTGCTCCTTCCTGGACTTTATCCCAGTTGTCATATAGCACCAACAACCCTCCGTCTCTATACTTTCCATGCACTTTCAGAACAAGTCAACTTACATGTACAGAATTGGTGCATTTCTCAACTTGCCCAAATTCATGTCGTAGCTCCAAGCTCTTTCACAATCAGAAATTCAGCTTATCCAAACTGAAAACAAATTGCATCTTCTAAAATGCAGTGTGGAGATTCCAAATTCAAAACCATTGAGGCAGATGCTAACTTCCTTCAAGCCACGACTAGAAACAGTGTTGGATAAAATAATTTGATTTTGAAAATCAGTGAATTTAAAAACAAGCATTTTGGACTTACAACTGATTTTGATGAGGTTGCTTAGTTAAATATCTTGATTTTGATGAATTTGTAACATATTTGGATTTGGAAAATCCTGATTTTCATATAAATTGACAATTAAGAATCATAAGCTTATGTTAAATTGTGATATTGAATCACTTTTTCAATAACCTTAATTTTGCGACTTTGATCATGTCAAATAATTTGGTTTTAATTTCGATTTCGTGAATAACGGTTAGCTGATTTTGACACATAATTTTCCACATCCCAGGCAACTACCAAAAATGAGAATTTTTTTTCATTTCCAAAATCAGTGGCTTAAAAAATATGATTTTATATTTTGAGAAAGTTGCATTTCGAAAACATATTTTTTTGGACTTCAATCGTGATTTGGCCAAAAATTGGTGATTTAAGATCATACATCGCGATTTTAAATCACTTATTTTCATTTATTTTGATTTTGTGATTTCAATCTTACCAAAAATTGTAAAAATGTCGAAAATAATGAAAAACTGATATAAGTACCTCAAAGGTGAAAGATGCTAAAAATCATCGCCTCTAAATTTTAGCCATCCCTGGCTTAAGCTACTACGACGCCTAGCAAATATTCGGAATTGAGTCCGAAAAACTGAAATCCATGCATGTCATGAGGGAGGAGGGGAAAGAAGGAACTCATGGACCAAATCTGTGAACCGATGCAATGGTCCAACCTAAACACTGGCATTCAGATGAAAATCCATACAAATATAGAACTGTTGAAGATGCCAACACGGAGTAAAACAGTTTTCTCTGGTAAAAAAAGCATAACTGGGAGTGGAGGAGCAGTGCAGCCGGGAGTGACTGTGGATTGGGTACATGGAATACATACCTAATGCGGACCACAGTCCTCTGTAATCTGGAACCTAATTCCTGTTTTGCCCGTATTCGGATCCCTAGTGATGCCTGGTGCAGTTGGTTTTCTCTGATATATGGACTAGGACTTGGATGGAAGAGGGGCTACAGAATCCAGAACCCAACCAACACCTATGTGTCTAAAAAGCCTAAAATATTCCATCCTCGTCTCCTTTTCTTTTCACCACAGTCTCCATGGTTAATGTAACGTAATAAACCTAAATCACTTAAACAAACATTTGGTGCTTGGGGACTTTCTCTCTCCTTTCTCTCTTCTCAGCCACCAAACTCCGCTTCCCGCTTGAATACATAATTAGTAAACAGGAGTCGAGGGAAGTTTGACCTCTGGTCTGGTAGTGCAGAGAATACAGTGAATTATATTCAAAATACAATGGTGAAGTTTTGAACGGCAGGCAGTTCTACAATTCAGGAAATTGCAACCATAGTAACAGGCAAAACCTTGATCACAAAGGTAGGGCGCGAATGCACCAAAAAGCGTATATTGTATCAGCATTACTAAAATATGCTGGGAAATGCAGTTCTTTTGTAAACACATACCCTTCTAAAAAGTAAATTCCTGTTTAAAATCCAAAAGTTGAGTTGCGAAACGCAAAAAATATTGAAAAAGAGCAATCTACAACCAAGTGACAATTTATTTAGATTCCATATTAAACTACATTTAAAAAAAAAAAAGACTACCAACAATTTTAGATAGAAATCTGATACAATAGAAATAGCACTTTCAGAACGTGTCAAAAGATTTGTAAAAGTGCAGAAATCTGTTCAAGAATTCCAAAATCTCCACGAAATCTTTGAAAATATATATATTCGCAAATATGCACTAAAGTCTTAAAATTTAGTTTGAAATTATGGTTATTGGAGCCTGACTCGTATGAAACATGGAGATCTTTAAAGAAGAAGTCTAAAGCGAGCTCCGAAACATGCTTTTAAAAAAGGAACAATCTCTATTTACCAAGAATTAGTAGCCACAAGAAATTGCCACAAGATTTTGAGCAAAATTCGAAAAAGTTCAATTTAGTTATGAAATTAAAAAAATTCCATAAATCAGCTTAAATTTTCTGTGAGTTTAGAACCACCGAACCTAAGCTAGCACATGTTTCTTCGCTGATTAATGGGAGAGGCATACCAGTATGTATATCATGTGGTGTGGCACAGAAGAAATAGGCTTACATATAGTATAGCCCAAATGCATTACGAGTTGATCAGTCGGAGATTTGCTCAAACGTCCGAAAATGGATTGGAATGGGGAATATTGTGCAAGATGCTAATCCCCACTTTGTGCATGTTCAATGTTCATCCTAAGCCCTCGACCCATGTTAACATGCACAATACATTCTGAATCGCTTTTATATATCATTTCACATGCTACGCACCGACACCAAGACCACAGCCTAGTCCAAGCATCATTTAGGTCCAGGCTTCAGGTAATCCATGTAGGCCGATGAGATTACAAACTAGTGTTGAGTAAATAAAATGGACTTACGCTTGGAATATTGTCATTTGAACAAATGGCTTCGGACAGAAGACGGTCCCGAATTTCCCACGCAAATATTGATGGACATTCTCGTTTGTACTGAGCAATCCGATGGACAACACTCATCGTAGCAACTCGAGGTTTACTACCTCCAATGGCTCTTGGCCGGATGGAGCCTGTCTCGTAGTACCTGCACATAATTTTAAAAAATTGAATTAGAACGCTCCTGGTCACTGTTGCAATTAAATCCGTCTTCCTTTATAATTGAAAGCCAATACCTTGTACTTTGCTCAAGTGACTGTTTGATTGACCAATTGTCAAAACAGAGCAAGGGAGAAAGTCGTAACAAATGTTCAAGCCAAATCCCGAAAGACTCATAATGGAGATTTATTAAATAGGCTTCAAGGGACTACTTTTAGGTCGGATATATAAATAATTGAATTCCATGTTAATTGAAAATATACCAGGAGAAGGCTTTGAACCGCCAAAATTCAAAAATATGATGCAAACCCGATTCCCGCGCGCAAAACGAAAATAAGCAAAGAGAAGTCAAGTGGAAAAGTAGCTCCAGACCTACTTACTGCTTTTCCACTTTTCCACTTACTTGCTAACTTCAGCAGCCAATGAAATCGTTTCCCGCCAAAACCAAAACTCTTGCTTAAGCACTTAATTACTTAAGTTATTCCATCTGACTACCCCTATTGTCTTTGGCTAAAATTTCAGCAGATTTCTCCGCCCTTATATTTGTTTTGCAGAATTTTTAAAATGCTAAAAATTAATGAAACAACCTTCGTATCAAAAATATTGGTACTTTCCCCTCTCAAACTGACCGGATGCGCTCTAATAAAATCTAGAAGCCTGGCGGATACTGAATTAAATAGACAAATACATATAAACATGTATATAAATAAATAAAGACTTCCTACCTTCCAAGAATTTTGGACACACAGCCATTGGAAACTTGTAGAATTCTTGAGATGTCACAAGGTCTGGCCCCCGAATGAGCCAATTCCACAATTTTCTGCCGAGTTGAATCCGGCAACGGCCGCCCACTCACAAACACACCTCCCAGTTGATTGACGCCACTGTGTCCTGCTCCAGAGAAAAAGGAATCAAAAAGATAATACAAGTTTAAACATAGAATTAACTGAAAGACATCCGCTCAATTTACGACCAGTGAAACCAACTTTTTACTCCGCTCCTTAACCAATAAACTGGAAACGTAAAAAAGGGAAAAGTGAAGAAGAAAGCTAAAGACTCTTGTGTAAGGAAAGGCTTTTATGCAAAAACATATTTTTTCAGGGACTAGCGGTAGATTTTATAACTTAAGATCTCAACGATTCAAACTGGTCTGGTGCCAATAGGTTAATTTTATAACGCATATTTCTTTCATATTTTAAGGGTTTAGCGCATATTGCTTATTTTGCCTAAGCGTTCATGCAAGCATTAAGCCGAAGTGTTCATATTGATTGGGCCTAGGTCATGTCACTAAATCAAATGATGATTACTTGCTAATTTTGACGTTTCCTAATTTTACTGCATATTTTTGCAGGTTTAAGGTACTAATGCATATTTTGATGTTTCCGTTAAATTTTGCTGCACGTTTAGGCATATTTTAAGGTTTTAAGTAGTGCATATTACACATTTTAAAATTAAAATCAAACATTTAGAAAGATAAAAAAACTGACAAAAAAGATAAATGTCCTTCATAACGTTAAAGTTCCCTATTCCTCCCCATTGATTGGCCTACGGGTATGTCAAAGAACCCTGATTTTATTTTATTTTTTTTTTTTTACATATTTTGATATTTACTTCTAATTTTGCGGCAAATTTTGCCATACCTTTAAATTTTCACTGTATATTGTATATTTTTTCTTTCTTAATTTTGCTGCACAATTTGGCATAGTTCAATTGTATTGCACATTTGCATGTTCTATGTGTTTTTTAATTTGGCTGCACACTTTGCATAATTGAAGTTTTTAGTGCATATAAAAATGTTTTAATGCTCTTTTAATTTTCCGGATTATTTTAAAGCATTTCAATTATATTTTTTGCATTGTTAATGCATATTTTGTCCACTTTTCATGGTCTTAGCTGTCTATTCAAAATTTCTTTGGTAAGCTTTCATCTTTCTGTAATATTTTAGGCCGATTTTTATTAGATGTTTTTCAACACTTGTTTCCGTTTTTACAGCTTGATTGGATCTTACAGCAAGCTTTTTACCTTTTTAGAAACATAAAAATGCGTATTTTTGTACATTTTTTTGGTAGAAACTGTTTTTTGCTGCATATTTCTGAACATTCTATATCTTGCATATTTGGACCGTTTCTGGATGCATATGAACCCTTCCATACTACCGTCCTGGCCATAGACTCCAAGGTAACATTATTATCTCGAGTCGGAGATCTCATTATTACGCTAACGTGCGTCTTCTCATAGCATGGAAAGTACGGAACGGCAGAAGCGAGCGGAGGAAAGAACAATGGAGTCGAGATATTTAGAAGTTAGAAGCCTCGCTAGTTCCTCGCCTGTCTTCCCATATATAACATTCATAACGCTCCAAAAAAAATTAGAATGGGGGAAAAATGGTTGTAAAAGGAATGACAATGGGAAAGCGTCATGGTAAGGCATTGTCAAGCTCCCAAAAAAAGCATCTCTCTCGTTCCTCTGTCAACTCAACTCAAAAAGTCAAAAACCCATTGTTATGCCATTTAGTAGTGCTCCAGAATCTATATGCACTTCAGTCTCTAATCTCTTCACCCATATTCCATTCTTCTTTTCTCAGGGACTCACTCGTCATGCTAATGAGACGCTTTTTTCTGATTTTCAAAACTCAAAGTATAGACTGGCTTGGTTGTGCGTATTATTAACTATGACTAAAACAAGAGCTGAGAGAACAAGAACCGTAAGATACATAGAGGGAGTGAGAAAAGTTAGTACATACCTTCAACGGGATTGGGCTCTATATAGTTCAACATTCTACAAGCTTTTTCTGATTTGATTTTGTGATAAGAACAAAATTTGTATACAAATTTCTTTCCAAGATTTTCAGCTTCAAGGCTCTTATGGTTGACCGGTTGAAGGGTTTAACTGATCTTCCCTATGAGTCTTCAAACTGAAAAGTTTGAAAAAGAAATTGTACATTGGCAATTTGACAACTAAAGATTAGAATCATTTCTGAATTTTTGATTGTCACATTTTGGGCATGTCGGACGCGCAATATCATTAGCACAGCGCAACCTTCCATGATTGTGTCAAGTTCTAACAAATGATTTACTTTCATTTGTTTGCTCAAAAGTTTTGACTAGCTTCGCCGTCATTCAGATTTGCACAGAAGAGAATTTCATACAGAGGGTGCTTAGAACATTAATATCCCCATTTGAAAAACTCTGCAGCCCATACAAGTGAACTGAGCATTTTTCAATTATTTACGTTTTACTCAAAATATAACCAATTAGAAGACCTTAAAATTAGTCTTGATGAAGAACCCCTTCTAAGATTTAAAAAATAGATTGCAAAAATTGGCATTACTTTGGTATAGAGGAATACCCATATTGTAAAGATACAACGATACTTTGCAAAAACTGTCAATCCCTCACGAAGAATTTTAAATTTTCTTGCAAAATATCACAATTGTCCTATTGTCCTATAAACACTATTCCTTCGCATCAGCAAAATTCCAAAAAAAATTTGGAATATTTTTTTTTTAAACTTTCAATTATTGGACAAGTATGGGATTCACCCTGTATATTTTAGTTTACGGTTGAATTCTGCCTCCACGTCATCTGTAAGCTACTGTAGTAAACACTGTAGTACAGGTACAGGTACAGCAAAAATGCTTGCACTTCAAAAATTCGACTGAATTAATATGTTTTTAGATTTCAGTCCATCGAGGGAATTAATGATGGATATTTTTGGAATAGCCCTCGTCCAGTTGGATTCTTTGCCAGATTTATTCATCGGCTTCAGCGTGCGCGGAATTAAATAACCATTAAATTTTCGAATTCCTAGAAGCGCTTCGGAACTGATTTCACGTACGAGAACCTTTCACAAGAATTTTTCATAATGTATGAACATGTAAAAAGGATAAATATTTTTATATAAGAAAATAAATCTGTAGACTTACAGTATTAGCATGCTATTACTAAGATTTAGATTCCAGTATTTGTATTTCAAAAACTTGACTTGTTTGAAATGTGAAAAGTCTTGATTCTTTTGAGCTGAAGACAAGTCTTTATTACAATACACACAGTACGTAGTTCAGAATAAATTACATTCTCTCCGACTCTAACGTGACACATCTATTACGTTCAAAAGGGCCATTTCTTTCAGTCTCAATTTCAGAGACCCGAACCAAACCAGGGTCCTGGCGGCCAAGCCAGGGTGCTAATGCTTAGGCCATAGGAACATGATGGTCTATATATACAAGAAGCACAATGCATGGGAGACGGGATAATGGACCGAGAAGTTTCTGTCATACAAGTACTTTACATGCTAAAAGTGTATGACACTTATATATTTTAACAGTACTGGAAGTGAATAAACGTACAACTTTATTTATTGTACTCGAGTGCTTCAAGTGGATCTGAATCTCGCCCTTCTTTCATGGTAGTAGTAGAAAAGAAATGACAACCCGAGGCACTGCGCTGAAGTACCGGATTCACAGAACACTCAAAGTGGCTTATGCAGATGCAGAGGATCCAAATGAAACAAACGAGATTTTAAACAGTAGTCAAAATTATACTGGGACACTAGGACTAAAAGCTGTTAAGACGAAGAAAGCAGCAGCTGTATGTTTTCAAAATATTTTTGAAAGTTCGTTGATGAGGTAAATTCATTGAAGCACTAAAATTTGTGAAAATTCACTTATTTTCAGGTGAATTTTTATGGGATCGAATGTTGATAAGAGAGTTTTCCGGGTTGAATTTTCGTGTAACCATTTTAACTATTGTTTCCTTGCAGACTAAACCCAATTTTAATTAAAAGTAAAGCGGTAAGATTGGGTCATTTAAAAAATTATACTCAACATATTATTTTAAACACTCGAAATAAATCATGCTAATCAAACAATACTGTCACTTTATTAAAAATTAAAGCGAATCCAAAACTTTAGCACTGCCTGTAGCGACAAACCCAAAAATACCGTAAATGATGGATCAATGGCCCGGGCGAAGAATTTCCTTTTCTAAACCGCTCGGAGAATCGTAATGCTTCCTTATGGACGGTCGCTAGTCACATTTTATGGCATTGAACCCAATGTAGTTGACTCCAAGAGGATGTGACATGTAACTTAGCATTGGAAAGCTTGGGTTCAAGTCACAAACGTTTAAAGTCAACTACATTCGGTTCAGTGTCAGAACATATGACAAGCGACGCGACGGGCCATAAGTAATGCATTTCGATTCTCTGAGCGGTTTACAAAAGGAAATCTTGCGGCCCGGGCTAGTATTGTTTTAAACGCCAAAAATTTAGTGTAAAGTTCATAACAATGTGGGCCATTATTGTATTTCTGCATGGGCTACTGTTGTTCCAACTCAAAAAATGCCAACTTCATTGAAATATTCGACCGAAAATACACATGAATTCGAATATTTCATGTCGCATATACATACAGTGATTATTCCAAAATAATTTCTTCCCTGCAATCAAAATCGTCTTAATTTTTATAGACCGTTTTAGTTTTTGGTCAGCCGCTATGAATGTAGGACGTTTGAAACGTAATTTGATCTCTGGTTGATTTGGTATGCAAAATTTGTTTTCTTCTGATCAATTGAACAATTTCATCTGAAACCAGGTGTGTGAGTTCATTGACCAAAAGGTAGGTCTACTGATCTCTGTAAACTGGCCGTCGGGAGAATCAACTCCGGACAATTGACCATGCATAGAATATAGAAATTTTAGAACGCCTCATTTCTTAGTTTTTCTTTCAAAGTAATTCAATAAAGATCGATGCTTACTATAGAATGGAGTCAAGTCAAGGACCTAAAAACTCCAGAAAAATGTGAACTCTGTATTGTGAACTCTGACAGAATTATTTGTACAAATCCGAACTAAAGACTCTGTTCACCGTGTAGAAATCTGTTCATGTATTTGTAGAAAAAAAGTGATGACAAGTCGAAGGGACACAATCATTCCTTTCTTTTGAAACCGTTTTCTTGTGTAAGGAGAAAATGGACAAAAAAGTCAATTCGGAGTTTCCATTTTCTAAACTCATTCACTCAAGTGGATCCAGGGTGTCTACTTCTCATGAAGATGTATTTCCTTCTCAGCTCCATTGTAAAGACTCCGTTCAAACTACTTGTACCCACGTTCGTTCCTTTGAACTGGAATCTATCCTACACTTATGTAATCCATTGTACCCACTCGCCCCGCCCAGGGTCCACAACAAAACTCCGTTTTTATAAGAACTTTCCTTCATTTAAACATTTCTCTCAATGAAGAAAATTGAAATTCTGGCTTTAACAACTTGATAAGGCACCCAGATGTCGAACACTCCTCTAAAATCTCTTCCATTCAGAAAATACTTGAGAATTGAAATCTTTAAAAATAGTTTAAACTGCTCAAGCTTCTTAAGATGATTCTTAAGATGTTGACAAACGTACTACCCACCAGAAATCCTAATTTTAGACCGACGCACACATGAATACACTGAATTTTCATTCAAGTTTCCATGCAAACAAATGGTTTCTTCACTGGGAACCCTGAATTTTGAAGGGAAGGGTGCTGCTGTAAAAAAAAGTACAAAACTTTGAAAAGGTTCACCTTTTCCCATTCAAAACTTGACACAGGGGATAGAGAGTTGGATACATGAAATGATCATTATGATTCAATCATTTCACTTTTCATTCAAAACCTTTGTGCCTTTGCCGTTACAGCAGATTTGGCTGGTACTAAAATCATGAGTCTCCTGATTGTTATTATTGCAGACACTGGATGAGTGTCTAAAAGTGACTAGCAAGTTTGACATGAAAGGGAACATTAATCCAAAAGCCTAATACTACCATTTTGATACAAAAAATAGAACAAACAATCCTTATGGCCAATCCAAAGCTAACAGTTTAAGAAGTAAAGCAAATAAGGGAGTATGGTAAACTCCTGGTTGGTGTTTGAAACATGGATTTCTGTTGAGGTGAATCAATAATTCAGAGGCTAGGCTTGAAAAAAAAAATTAGCTATTGTATAAACTAAAATTGGATCTGTAGTACTGTATTTAAAAATTATAAAGTGTATATTTCAGAAAAATACTAATTATCCGAGACGTAGTATTTATTTTTTTACATTTTGAATTAATTTTTTACATTTTGTATTAATTTTTTATATATAACTTGTACGATGTGCTGAAATGTGAATTAATCCGTAAAATAAAAGATAATATTAAATATTTATTGTAGAATATTTAATCCAAGAATAAATATTTCAATATTATTAATTAAATAATATTAAAAAAATAATTTAATAATAATACAATTAATTAAATATTTGCAATAAATACATTAATTACATGCGTTTGCCAAAATATGCAAAATAAGCAAATATTTTAATCGATTATTTAAAGATTTTGGCATATATGCGCACATATAAACCTGGTCTCTGAAAAGTACGCATTTAAAAATTACAACATCAACTTCTATGTACTCGTATGTATAAGAGTGTAGGCAAAAGTGCACTGACCTTGCCAATTTAGGGAACAAAAATTGTTTAAAAAAATGACGACGAGGGTGAGATTCGAACTCACGCGTGCAGAGCACATTTGATTAGCAGTCAAACGCCTTAACCACTCGGCCACCTCGTCTGCTTGTAAACGTTTCTGAAACCTAGTCTGAGATTAACCTGGACGATTTTTAGTAAATAAACATGTTTATTAAATATTTAAATTTAAAACTTTTCGTAAATAAATAGTTTTTCTGGAATATTTTTATATATTTACAATTTATGCTTGTAAAAATATAATTTCCTCTCCTATTATTATGAATTAAAAAGTATATTAAACCACATACTTAGAAGTACAGGTTAAAATTTGTGGTTAGGATGTATCATGCAGCGCGTTGACCTTTGGCAATTAATTGAAAAAGTGCAAAAAATAATCCGACGAGGATGAGATTCGAACTCACGCGTGCAGAGCACATTTGATTAGCAGTCAAACGCCTTAACCACTCGGCCACCTCGTCTGCTTGTAAGGGCTTGTGAAACCTGGTCTACATAAACCTGGACTAACATTGCAGTGCCTATTTTGAAGTGCATTGAGTTGAGGTTGAGATTTGAAGGGATAAGGCAGGTACGTGCATGCTCTTGGCCTTGCCGGTTGCACGTTGCACTTTAGTTGGAATTTAGACACTACTACTGCTCGCTCTCACAAAATAAATAATCTTGAGGTTAAACATTTTTGACTTCCACAACTTCTCCAATTAGTGATAAATCTCAGATACCACTGAAGACGGAACTCGCTTTAAATAAAAGGTCATCAATTTACTGAAGAGTCTCTGAGCGAATTGAATGAACGATAAACGGTAATCAAATTAAACTATTTTTCACGGTAGCCATTCAGTAGGTTCGATTGACCATTGCTCACTACTGCAGATTTGACCGGTGTCGAAACAACGGGTGTCATGTGCCATTTGGAATAGCATGTTTGCTTAAATTAAATATAAGTCTGTGTTGTTATGAGAAGACGCGTGTAGCTGTGAATACATTTAAAAATGAACTATGTGAATAATTTATTAATTAATTAATAGAGTCAAACTCTAAAATTTCTGTTTAAATCATTTACGGCGCAGCAATTCTGAACGAAGGAAAATGATCGTGTTCGTTTGACATTTAAATTGAATCTTTTGACATTTGACGAAGAATTTTTAATTCGTTGGACTTATTGGTCACGATTAATTAAAACGCATATGATGTCACAAAATTAGGGGATTGATCATTTCCCATAAATCGTTGCAATTTGCAATTTATTGAAAAGTAGGGAAACTGGTCATTAGTCATTTCATTACTCATTCATTGGAGGACCTTGGATTCGAGCATTCCACTATGTGTTTCTTATATGTAGTTGGTGACACTTGACACCACTATGTATGAAGTATGAACCGTCGTCGTGATACAAGATACAAATGTGAAATGTTAAATGTTCAATGATAGGATAGGGCATGATTTGTGGATTTTATCGACCATTGAAGAAGATAAAGCGCTACTATCGCTCCAGCTAGACTTTGGAACTACATACAGGGTAGTGGATATACTAATTATTTCCTAATGAAATTCAATATAGAAAATCGTCAGTATTCTGCACTGCATGCTGTACGACAGAAGCAACTTCACCCAGAATTTACTTATTATTATTACGCAGTTTTTTAAATTGATGCTACGTAAAACGTAAAAACCTGCGTTAAATTGGGTTAAATTTGCAACATCTTATGGGAATGTAATGATTTTAAGTTTACTCAGCACGTTTAAATTATTGTCATCGCGTAAAACACATTTTACGCAATTAAAAAACGCAATGGAACGGCGTAAGGCCAACTCTGGTTGTGTCCGCGTTTTTGTTGAATTTTGGATACACAATAAAATAATACACCAATTTAAATCTTCTTAGACAGAAGGAATAATTTGGTTAAGATCCCAGGTTAATTTCCATTTTTGATTTAAACCCTATATCCTATACTTTGGTGGTAGGCCTAGCCAAAGTCTTGAGTTTGTGCCCAGCAGTCTCCAGTTTTAATTGAAAGTGATGGGCTCAGTCGTGCGTGATCTGGAGAGGAAATGAAATGGAGCTTAGGAGGATTATGAAATTAGTGAAATAGGTATAGAGTGAGAGAGTGGGAAGGAGAAACTCGATTATTTTGGTAGTAAAACTAAAACTTTTTTTTCTCCTTCTTCATTGAGAGAAACAAGTAGTGAGTCAGCATGGGGGGAAAGTCTCAAGTTCCCACACAAAAAAAAAAAAAACTTGCACAACTCGAAGAGGAAAAAGGGAAAAGAAAGAAGGCGTTTGTTACGGATTTCCGTGAAAGGCAGTCTAGCGATCCGAGAAAATAAATCCTCTTTTTTTTTTAAGGGTAGAAGACCCATTTCATTCTATTAGAATAATAGGTTGAGGTTGTCGGGACAACATTGTGTCAGCTGACAATTGACTTTGTAAGCCTAGGCCGGAAGTCCCAAGTGTGGACCGAGACGAGAATTGAGAACTGGAATCGGATCTGGCCCTGTAATGTGAGCATAATGATGTTGAGGACACGGGACAGTAACGGTTCTTCCGTCATCGGACCCCTTCGGTCACATAGACGACTACTCCAGTCCCGTACCGGAAACATTAAGTTACGGGAGGAGTGAAGCGGATCATAAAAATCCCCCAAGGAGAGAATGAAAACAATGGGATTCCCAGTGTCAGAGCCTCATAATCATAAAACGGAGGCTGCCGCGTAATGTGAGGGGTAAACAAGAGCTGGAGCTACTCTTTTTTCTCGAATAAAATTCAATTTCTTTTCAAAAAATTACATCTTGTGGAAAGGCTCCTGTCAGCCTCGAATATATTAATAATATATGTAGTGAATAATAATAGTCAAGGCTCTAGAAAAGCCACAGGACTCATCGTGCTGCTCACAACGAGTCACTCAACCAGAAACACAACTTGTCAGATTTAAACTCAGCAATTCATGAATTCCGTGTGCAGAGCTCTGCTTAAACGTATTAAGACGGAACTTCATCTCGTCAACTGTCAGTTTCCTCTTATAATCTACTTATTCAAATTTCATGTAAATATTTGTATTCCAATCTTAGATCCAGCACCCAGCTCCGAACTTTCTTCGAGAGGAAAGCAGGAGGAAACAGACTTGACGTTTGACGTTGACAGGAATGGGATGGGATCAGAAACTGCGAACGCGCCCAGTTTTCTTGACTAACGTCTCAAGTGAGTAAGTGCTCTTCGACTCAGCACAAGACTATAATTAGTCCAGTCCTTGAGACTGAGACAACAAGGCTCAAATTCGGGATCCTTGAAGGAACCGTTAATTTGAATGTATACTAAGGATGCTCGGGCTTATCCAGGAAAAACTTGTTGGACTGCGCTTAAAATTAGGCTAACTTACGGTAAGACCTTAGTTTGTTCTTAATGTTCATAGTATTACCTTTGTGCGGCATCGGGTCGGATGAATTTGAGTTTGAGTGATGGGAATGAGGATTGGAGCCCGGCCACGAGGCAACGGGCGATAACTGAGACGCCGGCAGTATGATGTGCTTTTCTCACTAAGCACACGACTTAAAATTGAATTTCGTTTTTTGCACTACCGGAATTTCTCTATTTCCGCTCCAGGCGTCACACGGAAAAGAAATAGTGTCAACACGAACTAAAGTCAATGGACCAAACCCGAATTTGATCTTCCGCCCGCCTGACTGATCAAGGAGAAAGTTGTTCAATTATGAGTCAAACTCAGGTCCAAGAACTGTTGTAATTTTGCCTCAATCCAGTCCAGGTTCAGGGTTTATTTCTTTCTCGGGATGAAAGTGACTGAAGACGTTGATGAGGAAAAGCCCGGTAGTCGACTGGGTAGTGTGTGGTTTGGTTTGGAGAAGATTTGAAGTGCGGAAGAAGTTGAGGACTAGGTTAGTGATTTATAAAATGTGGCCCAGGCCTTGGTTGAAGGGAAATCAGTTCAGTTTCTCTGGTTTTTGGGCTGAGCTGGAAGTTAACATGGGTTTTTGGAGCCTTGCCTTGGTACAAACGGTCTTTTTGGGGGGTTCAGGTTGAGTGAGTCAGGATCCTCCTCTTTAGAAAACCAAGTTCCAACCCAGTCCAAACCCGGCTCCCAATGGAAAGGAGAGTTGCCTAAATGTGCGCCGGTCCTAATAGTCCATTTCCATTGCCACTGAAGATTCCAGCTTCTCAAATGGAAGGAGATGGTGAAGAAACCCAGGGTTCTAGCAGAAGAATTGTGGAGTTGAGGCGGAATTGTCGGAATCTAAAGTCATCTCATCACACATGATGCTAGCTAACCCTTTTTCTAAATACTTTTCGAGAACATGAGATAAGCAGCAGGTGCGTCTCCAATTCCTGGAAATACAGTAGAACTAATGGACTGGTCGATAGAAATCGACTTAACCTTCGATTTGTATCTAGTTTCATCTGTTCGCGCGTATGCAATTCAACTAGTTAGCTTAAAATTATTGAATATTCAAAATCTTATGTTGACATTTTTATACATTAAAACACTGAACAGGTATCAGGTATCCCGTTAACAAAGGGATGCATGTATTCTCGTTTAGAACTTTGCGCCTGCGCATATGTTAAGGGCAACTATCTATTTTGAATCTGGCGCTACACACTTGCATTCAATACCACGTGGAAACTGAGCTTTCCTCTGGTTTTCCTCGATGAGGCCGAACAATCATTTTTCTAGATTGACGACTTGTATTAAAACAGAAATCTGAGGAAAGTAATCTCAAATGTAAGTTACGAAGAATTTTACCCCAGATTGACCATTAATGCTTCTAAATCTCTTATTTTTAATTTCCACTAATATTTTTTTTAATTAATCTATTTCTTGATACATTTTCGAAATTTCTGTTTCAAAATGCGCCAGCTGCCACTAAGCTAAGAAAAGCGGTAGACCCGGATATTTCAGCCTAGCCCGATGCTCTGACACGCATGTTTATACAAATGCGTCCAAATTTGAAATATTTATGGGCCCTTTTACTACAAAAAATCGTTTATCTGTAATTTTCAGTCTCTCACTACCAAAAATACTGTTTTTAGTGAACAAGCGTTAGTAAACTCTTGATTGATATCCAAATGATCGTTGTTAAGAGATTGAATCGGAAAGTACGACGATTTTATTTATAATTAAAGTTTGACCATAATAATGAGTGGAAAAAATGATTAATTCGACGCATTTATAGGCAAACTGAATTATCTTAATTTTATAGATATTTCACGAGCCTGTACTGTAGGTTAACAGATGAACCCACGAGAAAACAGTCGAAACGAAAATTTAATGTTAGTAGATCCTCGACTCGACCACACTCACTCCTTAAGAAAAAGTGAGGCCAGACTCCAGACTTTCACCACCGCTGCCATCAAATATCAATACATGCACCTAATGTACTTGTAATGGAATCCAGAATCCAATACGGAATCCACAAAACTGACATAAGAAGGTACCTGGTGAAACAAAGTAGCATTCGTATTTTTTATGTACGTTGTACGTTTATGGGCGCGCACACTCGTCCAAATATCTTCTTTTTTTTTACACCGAAATGCAGCCGTTTCCCAAATTCGACAAAGACATTTTCTCAGAACGATCCTGCATATAATACCTTTCCCTCACTATCTCACATGGAAATTTATGACACTTTTTTAATGGGATTTCTTTATCAGAACCACTTTTTTCAGCCTTGTGCACAAGCTAGCTGGATGGGGTTCAGCAATGACTTTCTCCTCTTTGAGGACATGTCAATTTAGATTTTTTTTTGTGAATTTCACTCGGGTATTTCGATTTTTTTTGGGTTCAGCGCGCGACATAAGCCAAAGTTAAAATACTTCAGTAAACAGTATATTACAGTCGTTGCCACGGCTACCTTCGATACAAGCCTTGCGATTCATATTATTTCAGGCAAGCTTTTGTTTTTCAACGCGACGCGCTTCTCACTTGCCACATTTAAAATGATCATTTTCAGCGGACATTATTTTCTTCCAATTGATCATGCGTCAAATCCGGAAAATGCGACATAACTGAAGCGTTTATTACTATTAGGCGATTAATTTCCAAATTTCTGACTACCGTGAGTAATTATTCTGAATAAAAAAGGGTGAACAGGAACAGATGTAAATTAGGACGAGTAATATCCTGACTTGGCATTATCAGTTTACAGAGGACCCACTTTACAGCATTAGCCACGGGTAGTTCAGTCGAGTAGTTGGGCCTAATGGGTCACTTTTTAACAATGAGCTTTTCGGATCCAGCTCACAATTTCATCTCCTGTCAAACGCCTGTGTATAAAACGTGTAGAATGGGACACGTTGTCCTAGACCTTTCTTTCTTCCATCGTCGCCTGTTCCAGCGTCAAGGGTAAACCCCAACCTTTGGCTATGTGCGTTCCATGCCAAACTCTTCGGGTATCAAGGTCAGAGTTTAGGTTCTATAGAAAAGGCGATTTAGGATTCAAAAGAACTCGCCGCTATAAATACTGAAAGTTTGGTCAGTTTGGTCAATTTTCAAACCTTTAACATTTTGTGCTATTTACCTTACGGCGTCAATTGGGCGAAGCGTCATTTGGGCGCCGGGATTTAATTATCACTTGACGTTAATTTAAACATCTAAAACGTGCGTATTATGTTAGTCTAGGTTAGGCTAGGTTTTCCGAAAAATATTAAAGTGCTGAGTTAAAGTTAAGCGGTAATGGGACGTTGACGCCCAATTGACGTAGAGCCCTATTTACTATTCTGAATTTGGTGGCCTAATTCAGCTGCCCCGGGCGGAAATTTGATACGCCGTAAAGTTGTAATGGCGAAAATGACCATTTAACGCCAACTTGCAGAATTTATAGCGCCACAAAAAAACTATACAATGGCGACAATAATCAGCATACGGCGGAAGTTAGCGATCATCGAAATCGCGAAATTATGATTATCAAAATATTTGGCTCAAATCGTTTAATCGTTATTTTAAGAAATCGAAATCACATTTGTTGAAAAGATCAGAATCACAGAATTAGAGTAAAAATTTCAAATAGCAATTTTTATAAGCATTTATTATCTTAAACCGCTAATTTATTTAAAAAATCATGATTTTGAAAATTCTATGCCATGTTTCTTACGTCAAGAAATACTTGAGAAACTTTATCCAAAGCAAGAACTCAAAATCGAAATCATGCTAGAGTAGCTAGAGCCCATATCATGATTTTAGAATCACTGATTCTCAAAACCAGATGGTTTTACCCATCTTTGCTAAATATCTCGAAAAAGGTCTTATTAGATCGACCTGCGGAATTTTAATACAGCCTAAGAGTCAAGGCTTGACCTTAGAAGCCAGCTTACCTTTTTCCTGATGACGCGAGACTATTATTTTTCCATGTGTCATTGTTGTGCCAGAGAGATATCGGAAGCTCTGACGGAAGGAATTCATTCCCGAGCCCGAATAGTGTTCTGCTCACAGTCACTCCAGCTGGAACTTTTGAGAATGAAGCAAAAATTTCATGCCTCTTCTGGACGCCCAATCTGAGCCCATTAAGGTCCACTCAAGCGTCTCAGATCATTCAACAGTAGTTCAGAACTCCATTGACCATGCATGCACCCAACAAAAATCCAAAAAAGGAATATGCCTCAACACTAAAGGGTCCAGGACCGGGAGTTTTATGATTTCTGTTCCGTTCTCGTATGATAATCAGAGTCATGTCGAATGGAGAGGACGACGAGGGAGGGCTGAAGAGCCAAGTTGACTTTTAATTCGTCATGTTACCTAATCCCTCGCTAAAGGTTCTCTTATTGGGAATTGGGAAGGCAGTCAAGTGCGGAACTCTTCCGTGGCTCTTGGATCTCTCTAATTATACTCCATTTGAAAACAGACGGATAATACTCATGAATGCTAATGACAATCTGCGGAGTCAAAACTCACAATTTCACACATGAAGTCGGATTCATAGGTGAAACAGCTCCAAGTTGGTAAAAATACGTTCTGCCATCCACTTCTGTCAAATTCAGCAAAGAGTCCTGGTCTGGTGTTGACAAGGTTTGAAAATTATGCCAAATCCACATGTGAGATGTTTTTAAAAATCAAGGAATTACTAATGCTTGAGTAAACTAGCTCATTTTACAGCTAAGTCACTCGTATGATTTCCTGTGCTTTCACTCGTACTGATTAATCGGAGCGTGTGACGTGTGGCCTATTTGTTGATCGGGTTTATTCCAGTTTTGCGGAGAATCATCTTTCAATTTAAAGTGAATTCTAGTTATTTTATTGAAAGCGCCCCGGGAAAGCTTAAAGTAGCACATTCTTATGTAGTAAATACACTGAACCTGATTTTCAGTGGCGCCATGCATAGTTATAGACACTTATCCAGTTTGATGGGAGAATGCTCGATTTGAAATATATTTTTATGATTAACAGGGCAAAATTGGTTGGATATGCAAACGTAATCGAAGAGGAAAATAGAATTTCGGAGAAATGTCGAATATATTTGAATTTTTGAAACGAAATGTTATTATAATGCGATGAAGGTAGTTGATTTGATTTTACTGTTGTAGAGAATATCCAAAGATAAGCCCAGAAACCCAAGTGGAGAATGCATCATAGTATGAAAACTAGTATCGGCTAATTTTTATGCAAAAACATATATTTTTCAAGGGCTCGCTATAGTATTTTAACGTAAGATACTAAGGATTCCCAACGTAGGGGTTCTGGTCTCAATAAACAAATTTTAGGATGTATATTTTTTGCATATTTCAAGTTTTTAGAGCATTATTTGCATATTTTGGAGGATAGTTTGGAATTTTGAAACATATTCTCTACTTTTACTGCATATTTTGAAATTGTAAGCAATGTTTTTATTGTAATAATTTTCTATTCGAAAATGTTTGTAGGTTGTCAGTGCCTGGGAATATCCTGTTTTGGAATTTCAAAAAACCTATGAGTATTCTAATTTGATGTTTCTCAACATTTTTTGAGTTTTTACGCTTTGGATGATTGTATTTTAATCAATAGCTTGTCTGAAGTTCAAATTCAAATGCGTAAGTTAGTCTAAAAACTGTTTCTGGTCCATGTTGTTTATTCACATTTAGATGGTTTAGGGCATACTAGAATTTCCTTAAAATGACGTTTCCAGGTCGGTGACATAAATTAAGCTAATTTAAGAGTTTTAAGGAAAAGTACTCGTACGTGGAACCTCTTTAAATTTTGTTTTACGACGAAACACTGGATTTGAAAGGTAAGTGCAAGAGTTAAATCAAAATTTACATACAGCATTTTGCTTACTTTTGTACAAGTTCATAAACCTAGCCTAATCCGTAGTGTAAATTGTAAAACAGAGTAAATAAGCAGGCGCGTGAATTTTGTAGCCTGATTGTTGGTTTTTATTGAACAATAAACCAGTTTCAGGCTCCTCTCCGAATCCCGGGTTCCTTCATGTACATAACACATACTTCCGCACGAGTGAGTCGAATTCATTCAAGAGACGGAAGGAGATTAAAGGCTGAAAACGATAAAAATGGACGGGGAAAGGCGGCGGTGGTGGTGGCCGTGTTGCTTCTCTACATACAACACAGTACACAGTACCAGTACTGATACTGGTTGTTCTACAGGGTGAGTACTGAGTAGGTACTGATTATAACAATTTAATAAATATAAATAACCACACTAAAATCATACCATTACATTTCCTGAACTTTGAATTTTTTAAATTTAAATTTTGAAATTTTTCCAATCCCTCTTTCTACGAGGGGCGTTCAATAAGTAATGTCCTTCTACCTGTATCTCAAGAACAAAAGCAATTTATTCAGAAGTCATTTGTGGTTTTTCAACATAGTCTCCTTGCAGTTTAATGCAGCGCTCACTTCTGCGTTTCAACTGTTTCATACCCTCGCAATAAAATTCTTTTGAAGAGCCATTCAGAACATTTTGCACGCACAATATGAGTTCACTGTTTTCGCTGAATCTCTTTCTCCTGATAATTTTCTTCAAATGTGGATATAAATAAGAATCACATAAGGCCTAGTCTCTAGAATAAGGGGGCTGGTCAATTTGCAAGAGCGTAGATCGGTCCAGGAAACCCTTTACAATGTTGGCATTATGGGGTGACGAGTTATCGTGGAGAAGAAAAATTCTATTCTTTAAGGCTCCGCTTCTCCTGTTCCTGATGTTGTAAGTCAATTGGTCCGAAACTTCCAGATAGTATTAGGCATTAATGGTAGTCCATCTTGGGATATAATCCGTGAGAAGAATTCCTTATATGTCCCAGAAAACTGAGACTAGAACCTTCCCAGCCGAATTACTGGCTTTTACCTTGATGGAACCTAGATTTTTTGTCTTAACCCATTGTATACTTTGTTGTTTGGATTCCGGATCATGGTGATGAATTCATGACTCATCAGCGGTGATGATTTTTGTAAGAAAGTTCTTTGGGTCTGCGTTCCAAGGATTCAGCAGGGCCTCACAAGCTTGACCACTTATTTGCTTCTGAATGGTCGTAAGCGGACTTTGGACCCAAAGGGCAGATAGCTTGGATAACCCGAGTCTATAATGTAGAATTGAACTGACACTACCAACTGAAATCCCCATTTCCTGGGCTATTTGAACAACAGTCACACGACGGTCGAGGTTATTTAACTGTTTAATTTTTTGGCACATGAACCTATAGCAGAAACGGATATTGGCCGTACATGGCGAGGCCCGCCTTCTACCGTCTCCCTACCACACTTAAAGTCCTTTACCCACCTAGCAACTGTGCGGTAGGAAGGAGTACTGTCACCATAAACTCCTTGTAAGTTTTCGTAAATTTCCCTCGAGGACTTTCCCTGCAATTTAAAAAACTGTATGGTTGAACGTATCCGGATTTTTCGAAATTCCATGCTTCACTTACGATATCTGACTTTGAGGACGTGCTGTGGATGTCTGACTGAACGAATTGACCTGAATTTTGGTACATGATCTACATAAGATAGAAGGATTATGTGATAAAAATCCTAACATTCCACCCTACTTCTAAAGGGTAGAAGGACATTACTTATTGAACGCCCCTCGTAGTTTTTTGGAATTCAATTTTGCAAAGTATCTGTTACAGAAACGTTCAACAATTTTACCGCACCACACGTTTTGACCTGAATTTTTAGCGACAGTTTTCAAAATTAAACGTTTTTTTAATGGATTCGAGAACAAAATGCGCATGCCTAAATTAGGTATGCCAATTTAACAAAACCGTTTCTGTGTAGCTCGGATCCAGTTTACTGCTTGCATGCTGAATTTCAGCATAATTTTGTACAGAAAGGACCTTCCCGGATAAGGCCGATTTTGACTGATTTGGGTGGTTTTGGGCGTTGTGCGGATTGAACTGAAACGAGTTCGGCTTTAATCTTCTAAAGACACAGTGGAGTACGTTTAGCACATTTTTGGGGCCAAAAAATTTGCAAAAGTGCCTCAAAAAAATTCGCATTATGATCTTATTATTATTATTATGGAGAAGTTACATTATGATCTTCCGTAATAAGATTATTTATTATGAATTCGTAATCACACAAAAGTAACAAACAATAAAGAATTGTTTAAATTAGTGTAATTGAAAAGCATAATACTGTATTGTCTTGATGAAGTAAAAAATCTAATAAAACGTATTTACCATGTTGAAGATACTAATACGAAAATTAAGATTCAGGCATAGTTTTAACAGGTATCAAGTCAAAGCCTTTCCAAATAGGAAGTGCTACACAATACCAATCATACATAGCGCTTACTATTGTCAATTAGTTGTATTTCAACCCTATTCTGAACCACCCTGTACTATTCGAAGAACTGGATTGAAGCGGGGAAAAGCGGATGAGAAAAGGGAAGGAAGAAAAGGGGAAAAACGGAGATAAGCCCCAAAACTGTCCAAACTCAATCAAGCCTGGGACTTGGGACCAATTCCCTTACCTAATTTCCGACTAAAAGCTCTTCATAATAATACTACCACACCTTTGTTAAATGAGTACAATGCCCGAAGAGTACATTCAGAATCCCACAATAGCATTAGAGAGAAAATGGACAGACTATTTACAATTACAATATACTCTCTAATCTGATCCTTCGCCTTTTGATTCTGACTGAACAGACCTAATTGTCACTTGTCACTAGAACATCCTTCTGTCGAAATATAATCAACTGAGGTTGTTTCCTGGACTCGGTTCTTCGTCAATAAGTAATTAGTGGAATGGACTGGGCGGATACTCCTACTGACCACACGGGACTGAGTTCAATTATTAGGCTCGCATAATGTGATTCCAATTGATTTTCGAGGTCAAACGAATTTTGTCTTATTAATTCACAATGTCTGGTGCTATTTTACACTAAAACTGTAGTCTAGTTGGACATGTGATTGCCTTTTTTATTCACTTTTTACGAATTACAAGAATAGAAATATAAGCATATAATTTATTTTATAAGATAAAAATAGTAGTAGCCATACCAACGGCCAAGATGAATCTAGAAAAATAACTTTGCAAAACACATTTTGAATTAGCCCTCTTCATTCTTTCACCAATATTTTCCGCACTTCGTGAGAAAGAAACTTAATTTCCTTGGAGACGAAACACGAGACCCAAACAAACAAACTTCCTCGTCTTTCATTAAAGACGAATCTCTCCTTGCTCAGCAGCGTCAGTTGGTATTTAGCTCTCGAAGGGAGAGGTCGTACAGAAATTTGGCTCCGAAGTAATTTTTATTTTTATTTGCTAACTACCTACAATTTGATTTACGCAACAAAATGGGTACTTTCAACTTTTCTTCTACATAATTCTATTCCAACCAATCTCTTTATATCGTAGTTCGAGCACTACACGTGAATTTTGTCTTGCAGCTTGCAACAGTCGTCGAGGTTCGAAAGGCCAAGGGAAATCGTCTACGTCGTCTAAACGGGGCAGACGCTCTCGAAGAGCTCAACGACGATCGAGCTCTACAGCATCGCGGCGTTCAAGTAACCGAGCGAGTACCTGTGGCAAAAGCAAGAAGACTTCAGCCCGTTCTTCAACACGACAACGCCGTACTGGACGAAAGGGGTCGACTCGTTCCCGAACTTCTGGCAGACATTGCGGATCGACCCGCAAACAGTCCAAGGCTCGCTCGACCCAGCGGCGCCGTCGCCGGTCTGCACGAAGCGCGTCATCGGCGTCTCGAAAGAAGTGCGGATCTGGACGGAAACGGACAAAGGCTAGCTCGACCAAGCGACGCCGTCGTCGGTCTGCACGAAGCGCGTCAACTGCATCTCGAAAGAAGTGCGGATCTGGAAGGAAGCGGACAAAGGCTAGCTCGACCAAGCGACGCCGTCGTCGGTCTGCCCGAAGCGCGTCAACTGCATCTCGAAAGAAGTGCGGATCTGGACGG
>JAQFYU010000165.1:0-30469 GCA_034694905.1 Ceratophysella granulata | reverse complement strand
AACAATAAGCCACCTATTTAGAGATAAACTCATTCGCCTCATGTCTTGTAATGAACAGAAGATAATACGGCTCTCCCGCATCTCCCATTACACTTCTAACAAGTTAAGCTCAGTGGCGTAGCACAGTGTGTGATTTTAATTATAGTTTTTAATTTAATGTTTTGAAGTAAGTACTGAGAGCCAGACATGTTTGATACAAAAATCGTGCGTACACTTTTATTTTACACTGAGAAATGTGTTCACACTGTCAACTAATACGTTTCACATACCAATGTATTTTTCTGTTGACAAATGTAAGTCGACTTAGCAACACCGCCTCCGCCACTGCGGCACGTAACGTGGTTATGTTGAAGCTCTAAAGCCTCATAAACCACCTGCGGACCTTTTGTTTTTAGGCTAAGCCAAGATTCTTATTCTGAATTCTGAAGGTGAGGGATTTTCCTAATGGAAACACAACACACAACTGTAGCTGAAGTCATACAGTAGAATTGCAAATTGAGAGCGATTTACAGCGAGTTTGAGTGTCCAAACACAATGAAAATTTTAGTTAACAAAGTTAATATTCACACGTGGTAATATTTGGTATTCCTTAGAAAACAAGTGCCCAAATCCTAAATATTACAAGTGTTATTTCTATGGGTTATAGCTTTTAGCATGCAAGTACACTAAATAATGTGTTAGCAATTCCTTGATTTAAATTTTTGAACTAGGCTTCACCTTACGGTTTTTCCTATATGCAAATGCCTAATTTATCTCATGCCCACGCATAGTATTTCCGCAGGTTAACCCTACACCATGCTCGTAATGGCATCTGAACATTTGGTTTCTAGAAGAAACTTAAATCCCGTAAGTGTCTTAGAATGGGCTATTTCAATTCAAAACTACACAAACAAAATGTAGCGGGAAACACCATCAACTGATTTTTATTGCATTATTTATATGGATTAGTTTGCTCCGAATTTAGTACATAGTCTAGCTCTAAACCAAGCTTCTGAAATACAGACTCTGAGTAGCCAGTCGCCATGTGAGTGCATCGCCAAAAATTACATAGGACATTAAGCTTAAATGAAACCCAGATTCGTTTCACTGTCAAGAACGCATGAATGGTGAAAAATAGGAAAACTCATACACAATGCTGAAGCACTCGGCTTGAGGCCATGCCTCTTTTCAGCAATAACGGCTGAAATGCACAAAGGTGCGTCTTACGAATATGATATTTAACGGTGGAATTGAGGATTTTAAAGGAATATAGTAATAATGTAACGCTAGTCGGTACTTCTTCCATAGGAGTTTCCAGCTGAGAATTCAATTATTAATTCCAAATATCTTTCCGCTCTGTGATTCTGGATTTTTGGTGACGTTCACAGCAGAGTTGCTTTATGCCCATTGTCAGTCATTGTACAATTAAACCACCCATCGTCCGTTCTCATAATGCACAAACTTTGATGTTTAAATAGTGTCAATAATAGCGATATATATGGTACAGGTATGAGCTGAATTAAATGCGTCATATTTCAGATTAATAATTGTGAATACTGTTGGGTGCATCCAACTCGGTATTAAATAAAAGTTCCCAAGATGGCGGGATACTTTTTTCTGGAAGCACACATTTTAAAATGTTTGCTTGGGCTAGCTTATTGTCCACAAAAATGTGAGAAGTAGAATATTTCCCTGGCCTTACTTGGCAAAACCTCTATCCTGGAGAATTAAGCCGCCAGACGAACGATTGCACGAATGACGCTGTTATTTATCCGCAGAATTAGTTTCAATCTGCTACTATTTCGACGATCTTTAACTCAGTTCATGCCGTGGTGATAATAAAACTCGGTCAAATAGGAAATCGTTTTAAGTTCTCAGAGTGCGAGTCCGATGTCACATTTTTTGATGCAGTAGTCATTTGTTGCAGCTAGGATCATCCTCCCTCATATGCACTGTCGTTACTGCTGGTGGTGGTGGCTTTTCAGAAACGATGACTCTGTTCACCAAATTACTATCCATTTCACTTGCAGACCGTTGCTCCATTGTTCAGGTGACGACAATGTTGTGGTCATACATTCACCGTTAAGATACTTGAGAATTCTTTACAACTCTATGATGAGATGACGGACTCTTGGAAGATGAGGCCTCCTTCTAAATTCGTCATGTCGTTAAGCCTTAAAACTGTGCTCATGACTCATGACATTTTATGATAGAATCGTTTTTGTGATTATTTTTAATATTTCGGAAAATTGACGAGTTTAAGGAGATTAAAATACAACATCTGGTTCTAGCTGAGCTTTGCTTTTAGGGATTTGCAGTTTTATGTACAGGGAAAGAAATGCTCAAGTTTGAGCTCTTCAAATTCACAACACAAACAGCATACTAAACTAATGTATTTTATGCAAGGCTAAACCGGATGCACCAGGCAGAAACATGCGTTACCTTGAACACGTGGGAGTGGGAAGAAAGTTTTCCTTCATTCACTTTTAATTCATTAGTGTGCATATTTGCAAAGAAGCTACCATTAGGCAATTTTAGAAAACAGACAAAATTCATCGGCTTTAAATCCCACTGATTTAGTTTTCCTTTCTTGACAAATAGAATGACTTAGCGGAGATGATCAGGGTTTTCGCGGAGATTCGTCATTTTAGGAACCAAACAACTTGAATTCAACTCACATTGACGGACAAAGTGTGAACACAATTTTTCAATGCTGAGAAAACTTGTAACCTATTTTCCAAACTCGAACTGGGTTGAACGTTGAACGTTTAAGTTTACAAGTTTAAAGCAAATATTCGACCAAAAACTTTGTGCTATGCTCTTATGGGAACAATGCCCTGTTTTTTTCTCACTCAATGTTAAATGACTTTTAATGAAATGCGACATTATTCTACAGCATTTGACTGAAAATATATATTTATATGCAATGTCGTTATTCGTCTTCTTCATGTGTGGTTCTGAAATCTCATTAACTGCCTTGTTTGCTGAACTGAAAGCGACAAGAATGATACATGGCATAAAATGTGCATCTATGACAATAGATCAGGGACAATAAATTGGCTTTCAAAATCGCATATGTCCTCTACGTCATCAAAATTATAGTTGCAGAGTATTTAAAAATTGATATTAAATGCCGGAATATCATTGTCATATTCGATCTTTCCGATCTTTGGTTTGGCTTTTCGAACATGTTGCCTCGCCAGGTATATTATTAACGACGAACAAATAGAAACTTCCCAAGTTCGTCAATTTAGCTTGAACGGTGTATTGCTGGTGGTCTATTGTCATGGTTTCATCTGACTGTTCATTACTGTCCTCAGCAAGTCCCAATAAGAAGTTGACAAACGTTTTTAGTAATTATTCACCAGTTTGATGACAGTTTTAACACTTTGTTGACGGCTTGTGTCAGCTCAAACAAGTAGGAAAATTGGATTTAGGTTCTGCAAGCATTGAGCAAGGCCAAGCTGGGTTTGAGTTTCGGAATGTCACAGTTAATCTCGTCAAATTCAAAATAGCCTAGGGCTCTATTGTGTATTTACTTTGTAATTATAAATTTTGGTTTTACTTTGTACTCGTTATTATTGTGTGTTGAATTTTACTCAATTGGTTTTGCCAACTAGAAATTGGACTGGTTTCTGGAAAACATTATGCAAAATTTACCTTTCTATAATGTTGAATTGTAAGCGTATGTCAAAGTACTAGTCGTGACAACGTGACACGTTGTTTTGATGCTGACTCGACTTTGATATCCTTCAAAAATGTAAAAAAATTACTTTGTTGAGTGAAAATTGAATAACATGACTTAATCAAACACTTGACCTTCCTATACCTATGCAGTAAGTTCATGAGTAATTAGAAAATGTAAACACTTGGCCACCTATCAGCACATGTATGCTTGTTGATGTGCTGCATTCAGGTGAATCTCCAATTTATTTGTGTTCTGTTCTACTGTAAGTAATTACTCATGCAAATTCACAAAAGAAAAGACGCTGCTCACGAAGCACAAACCAGAAGATGCTCTCACCAATACAAATGACTTCATTAAAATTTGCAACGTAAAACAGTTGAAATGACTCGTAACACACTATCCCAGGATGATTTAAATTCTTATGGTAATGAGCATAGCACCAATGCGGTTCCTAGAGAGTCGAACTGACCAATTTGGTTATAGTAATCCACTGAACAGATGTATAAAGGTCACTGACGACCCTTTATGTTAAATACGATGGCGAGGGTTGATTCAAAAACTCGGATTTCCATTGTTACAAATCGTGGTAGGTCCGGTTTTCCGGAAAATAAAGTTGAAATGATTTTATTTGCAACTTTTTATTTTTTTATTAAAAAAAATTGAACGCTGCAAGAACTCCTTTGGGATGAACTCAGTATGATTTAAATAAATCACACACAATCTATATTTTTTTTAAAAAATGCGTCAATAAACTCGAGAAAAATTCCAAAAATAGTCAATGTAAAAGAAGGAAACTATAAATACTTGTGAATCCGAACTAGAAATAAAAAACTGTTGTAATTCTGAGATAAACCGAGGCATCGTTTAAAATCTTTGAAATGGGATTATGGAACAATCAAAATTGAAAACAAATTTCTGGAAAAATTGCTTTGACTCAACTCGACTTTGATATCACGACTTCATCCAAATAACTTAATATAGAAATTTCAACGCGTTTGTATTTTTTCTTGAAGTTAAGCAGGTAAAATTGTTAGAAATACTTGGAACGTCCCTCATCGGCACGAGTACAGGTATAGGTCGTCAAAATCATCGTAGGCGCAGAGATTGACATTTGATAAGCCCACTCCTTTGTAAAAACTCAAATATTGCCGAAATTCTTATTAACAGTATATTTTATTTTCATTTCCCAATTCGCAATTCGCAACTAGGGTCTTTCAGTAGCATATTGTGTAGATATACATAGGTTGGGCCGCGCGGAGATTTAAGTTGTTTTGTGTCGTCTGAAACACATTTCCCAAATTTCTACTTTCATCCACATCCGCATAATTTAATCAATTGACCACGCATTGTACATATTGTAGAAGCGTTACATCTACGCAAGTACGCAACGCTCAAAAACTCATATCTGTCGGAATTTTGGAAAACGCAAAACGTAACTGGTCGATCTTCTTTCATCGCATAGATATAGATAACTAAACACGTTTTGGAATAATATAAAGTTCACGCATCGGCTTCTATGCTAATTATCTTCGCACTTGGCATTACAATGTATTTCTTATTCCTATTTGTAGTCGTCGTGAACAGTTAATTGTACATTAAGTGCTTGGCTTTCCCCAAGCGGGCTTGAGCCCCACAACCTTTGCTTTAGTTTCTTTGCTCGACACATGTTTTGTAATTACAATTACAATGCCAAAGTTTTGGTTCAAAATTCAGAAAACGAATATTAAAGTATTAGTCAGAATTATTATTATATTCTGAAGCTGAAGCGTTAAATTGTATCCAGTTTCCCGATAAGTCTTGTGATGGGAAGCCTTTACTTAACAGATTTTCCCTTCCCACAGAACACAAAGATACAGTATGTTTACGATTTATGACCTGCTGAGTACGTATATAAGTATTTTGTAATATTTTTGATAAATGCTTGTGCGTGATGAGCACTCTTTGAAGGAGGAACACGTCAGGATTCGATTGATTGAAATGTTTGACAAATTAGACTTCAATGCTGAGTGAAACCCCAGATAATTAGCTTCCATTAATTTAATCATAGTAGTTGAGTATAGACGAAACTTGACTGGGCATAATTGAACCATCTCCAACTTCTCTATGACCTGGGCACTGTTCCAATAAATATATCAGGTCGCACTTTAAAACATGTAGATTATTTGAGGCAAATACCATATGCTCTGAGGCCGAGCATAGCAGAAAATATGGTCATAGACAATAGTCGGTCAATTGTCATGTTGGTGAACGGCCATTGGTCAATTCTGTGCAAACCTATTATTTCCAGACCGGGCACATGCTTTATCCAAGGTTAACACAACAGCCTTTGGTTGCCATGCTGACTCCGAAATCTGAAAATCCACGTCCTGTGTAGCATGCGGTTAATAAATATGACATGGACGGAGGACAGATCTACTACTATATAGCATGCGTTGAATTACTTAAATACAGATTATGGTAAAAAAAAACCTGTCCGATGGCCCTTCTCGTGGGTCACATAGTAAATGCCGTAAATGCCGAACTAACATACGACCACATTCCGGACAACGCATTTCGCCAAGGATAAACACGAACCGTTACAATTCAGCGACTTTCAGGCGACATTGGATATTGAATGGTTTTATTGCCACAGGTCAATTCAACATTCAACACGCTTTTCGAGCATGATACGAAAAAATGTCACATTCGTCTTGCGGTTTACCCAATCCTCAATGTTGATTCCTGGGTGAAGTATCTTATGACGAATTTGAAAGATTGATTTTAAATGAATACTGGCTTTGTAGATATTTCTCTGCTTCAACTTGTAGACATCCATACATCAAGATTTGTCGGCTTTTATTTCACGCATACGACATTCGACATTCGCAAAAGGTACAAACCCAACCTTAAGCAAATAATTTCCCTCTCTTTGTCAATATTATACTAATTGTCTGGCCACAACTTGCTTGCGTCGTCTGACAGTCACTCGTCACTTTTTGTCTCTCCAATCCTAATTTTGCATTTAGGCCTCTTTTTGTATCTTTGACAAGTCCCAGAGTCAATACCAAGGCAGAACGGAAACTTCCATTTATAAACTCCAGCTTCTATTATAGTTTCAAACCATGTAAGAAGAATTAGGAAAGAATGACTGCAAAAGACGTTATTGTCAACGTATTTGCTGTCAATTTTCCTGTCCTGAACTTCACGGGAACAAATTGAGTCCACTTCCTAGTGGTTTGCATGCAAATGTCACCGGACGTAATCAATCAAAATATTTGCACTGTGTCGGAAGAATTCATGGCCTTAACCTCCAATTTAAACAATTGAAAGGAATATTGCAACGCATAAAACTTTCGAAATTTGAACTGCATAAAGTTGAGCAATGCGGAAAATCCAGCTCGACTACCGTGCATCTTGATGACAATCTAAATATTGAATCGTATTTTTAAGTTTACGAGCATTAATGAATATATAATACCAGTTATTTTCATTTGCACAAGGAAACGATATCCTGAATCTCAAACAAACAACAAGAAAAATAGATTGGGCACTGGGAATATCAGAATCAGAAATAACCCAAGCAAATTTCCCACAGTAATCTTTAGAATACATTATACAGAATAGATTATATAAAAATGCGGACTTGAATTGTAATAAACAACAATGAATCATTCGGAATTCGACAGCTTACAGCACTTGAACCGAATAAAATGGCAGGAGATGAAAAATTTCAGCAGGCATTCCGTCAATCCAGTCCACTTGTACTTTCGTATATGTAGACAACCATACGATGTTTCAAGTAAGTAACGTGTTTTTTGTATCGGTTGAGGCACATGGCATGGTATTTGTGTTTGTTGGATGTGATGTGAAGCAGAAAGACATTGACCGCGGATCTGGTGCACAAAGGGTGATGGAGTGATGAGATTTTGATGTTGCTCGTGGCTGTTACAGATCATGCAATTCCATGCCATTTGAAAGATTCAAATTACACTCTATACACATTTCCCGTTCCGTACTTCAGCCTTGTAAGTTGTATTCCATACTTTCATTACTCTCCTTTGCGTTGGTTGGGTGATTTGCACTCAGGAATGCAGTGCAAAAAACAGAGTTTTCAAAAAGGTTGGACTTTGAATAGCTGATCTTTGAATTTAGGATCCTAAAATGACGTATGACAAAAAAAAAGCTGACGGTTGGGTTTGGTTTACAATTTTTCATAGTTGAATCATATGAAATATTTATTGGCGCAAAGCTGTATTCCTATTTTTGAAAATCAACGTCTGTTTTAATGAAAAACATCAACTATTGGAAGCAACCTTTGAATTTTGCAGATTTCTAGTGCCTTATTTGATATTTTATTCGAATTTGTGAAGAGCTCATTAGAAAAATTAATATTCCGTTGACATGGATCAAATGACGATTTTTGGAACATACTGGTACTTATTGTGTAATAGTAGCCGTTGCATTTGTTTCCTCAAAATGTCAAGAACGACCTTGAATCAAAACTGTTTGGAAATTAAATTGGCCTGCAGAGGCAGGAATACTCAAATTTTTAAATCCGACGTTGAGTCGATTGATTGCCAATTAAGTCGAATTCTCATACAGTTTTGCATGTGTTATTGTCAGCCCATGGTGCACTGGTCAGCATGGAAAATCCTTTCAAAAATACTGAAGGTGAACGCAGAACAATTCAAATACAAAAAGACGCAAATCATTGGAATGATTTGAACTTCTTTTCCGAATAATATTAATGAGACGCCAACTTCCTCCGCACTGCACTAGACCCCATGTAGGAATTCCTGAGGGATCACATAGGTTTTAATTGAAATTTATATTGCACGTAATGAAAGGAAGAAGGGTTTACAAATATCAAAACTGTTGGGATGCGGAAGAAATCAATTTTGCAGTAAAAGGAGTGAATCATCTAAATCTAAAACCTGTTTTAGGAGAAGCAAGTTTTTTGACGTAACGTAAAGTAAATACTCAGGAGTTTCTCAATACCTGAGCTCACCTCAGCTCTTGATGGTTGTCTGGTGTGTGAGAATTATAGCTTTATTGCTGGAACCAGGTGAGTTTATTATCTGAATAATGAAAACATATTTTTCTTTGTGAAATTCTTATTTCGTATTGTTAGCATGAATCCAATTCAGCAACGTCCCTAATACCAGCTAAATACGAACCAGAAGCTCAAATTGTGTTGCGAGATAGAAAATTGGACAGCCACAACGGGAGCATCCGGATTAATTAAAAGTTAAACGCAGATGATAAATCATGTCAAATCTCGACCTACTGTTAATTCAGAAATTTTGTTTTCAAAAATAATAGCTTCAAATCTTCATCTGCATAAAATTCTAAGCTTCCTTCCATCGACCTTGGTTCTTGTTCAACTGGGTACATCATCTCTGGGGCTAAGACTGTAGACTTTTCAAAACCGGGGCCGATTTTCGCGTTCACCCTGTATAGCAGTTAAACAGGCCGGAATCAAGCTTGTTCCCTCATTCCCATGGTTTTATTGTTTTATTATACTCTGCATAATATTAGTCCAAGGAAATTAGAATATTTGAATAATTCAAATGCTAATAAATTCATTTTATTGTTTCTTGCAGGAACGCCAGGATCCAAAATGGTTCAGTTCAACGGGAACGGGCGATTGTGGCGCCTTAGCGGTCGACCTTGTCGTCGAACTCTGTTTATTTCCCTCTGTTTCTGTGCAGCCTACGGCCTCTTCCACTTTATGGCCAAAGAGTCCTTCATTAGCTCAAGTCCTTCCAGTTCCTACGAAGATGACTTTCGAGGTGTCAACAGACTCGCCCTCACGGCCCCCTCAACCTTGTTCCTAGGTCCACCCTCGTCATCCATTTCAGTGCGCGTGGCCGCTTCGGGTGCGGAAATCCCGGTACGCCCTGCTTCCGCTCCGCGTCCCGTTTCCGCTGCAGCTCCAGCATCTTCCTCCTCCCTTCCAGCTGCCTCGTCATCTGCGAGGTCTGCTGAAGTGAGCAGCAGTAAATTGGGAGGAGTTAATTTATTTGGACTCACTTTGGGCTCCTCAACGTCCACGTCAACAACGACGACGTTACGGACGCAATGGAGTGACGAAGAGCCGTTAGTGGACAAGGGTACCATGACCTTGGAGGAATTGATTTTGGAAGCTGCAGGCTCAATTAGGAACATCCCACTTCCGCCATATATTCTGTCCAAGAATAAGGATGGACCCAAGTACTTCCGGAATTCCAGTTGTGCCAGGTTCCCAACTATCTACGACCTGGAATTCAGTAATACGTTCTGGCAGGTTAGTGCTTTACCATTTCACGACTCTTCAAGTTAGTTCACACCTGGCAATTCAAATTTGAGAAAGTACGAGTGCTGACGACTTGTAGCTTATCACTTCATAATTAGCGCGAAATTTCGTGAAAAACTATATCTTTTTCGGTTAAAATTTTTATAGTCCGCGAAAATGAAAGTAATATTTAATTCCAGCATCCTTAAGGCTACAACGGAAATCAATTTCCGAATTACATGTTGAGCAGCATATGCTTGCTTAGAATTTTGGGATTACCATTAGTGTTTGAAGAACATCCCAGGTCCCAGGGTATCAACTAACTTAGTATCTGTGTTTCACTGTGTTTTAAACTGTTTTATGGCTAATACGGACAGAAACCAGAAACATCAATTGCTATGCTTGTATTGACGTCTGTGGAAAATTTTTGTGAATTTTGAATGCAGAATTTAATCTGAATAAATGGTAGGAATGGGGTATACCTATATGTTTTTGCCATTCTTCCACGTTCAAATTGAATACCATTTTCGCCTCAGTTTCTGTCTAATTAATCTATTAGGAAAAGCGGTAAACCCCATTACCCGATTGGAAGGTGCACTTTGTACGCACCTGTACCCGTCTGCATAGGACAAATGCACAGATTGAAGATCAAAGCTCAAGGTTAGAATTCCAACATCGTCATTATATGCAAACTGCAACATCCGGCCATATTTGATGTTCCCAGCCAGATAGGAGCAGAGAAAACTTGTCTTTTCCGTCTGGAGGAGTTTCCAAATTGGTTTCCACACCATATTAATCACTTTTCCTTTCCACAGGCTGAGTAATCAGGATAACACAGGACAGATAGAGACGCAGGTTCACATAACTCAAACTTGCATTCTGCATTTGCACTAGCGGATATAATCGTACTTATTACACAATGTGGTTTTGAGGCTTTTTTCATGAAGAAGTAGACTTTGCGTGCAATTTACTTTTTATGTTACTGGGCAATAAATCAGAAATAAGATCCAAGGTTCCTCCGATGATGATGCGTCATTCAGGAGTTGGTCTGGAAATGGCGGCAGACCCGTGGGATTTATATGTAGTACTTACACCAATGAGAGATTTACCTGAATTTGAGCTGAGCTACATGGCAATAGATGTATCTCATTAATTGGACTTTAAAAATTTGAGATGTTTTGCAGCCGATTTATGGTCATTTTTCGAATAATTGAAAACTGAAAAAAAAATTAGCATTAAATAAAATGTAATGTCTTGCATTTGAACCTAATTTTGTGCCTATAATTTATCATTGCTGCTAGGGCCCATTTCAACGTGTTGTGCTTATTATTAATATTTTTAAAAAAAAATTCTTACGTTCGGAAAATGCCTTGAAGCCGATTCTACAAATACCAATTCAATCTTCAATGTTGCATATTTAAAGAACTGAACTTCTCGTGACCACCATTATATTGCAATATGCGCATTCATTCAAGCACAACATAAACCACAGTACATAGCACCAAAACACACAATTTAACCACGTGTCATATTTTGTAAACGAACTTATTTTGAAATCCTATATTTAAACCTGGCTCAAAATTACAACATGACTTTTGTATTTAGACACTGCGAACCACGAATGGGACATTGCATCTTTACGGAGCGTACTACGACATCCGAGCTCGGAATAGAATGGGTCCCTCTCTACGACTTCTTGGAATGATGGACCGCATCGAACCCAATGTCACATCCTGGTGTCAAATCTGGTTTGAGCATGAAAAGGAACCTGTCTTCTCTAAAGTAAATCTTTCATTTGTCTTGGTCACTTCTTGCAATGTCGCCGTCGCCCGTCGCCCATGCACCACCGTCACATACTGTAATAAAAAAATGAAGTGCAAAAACAACATTCAAAAGACGTAAAAGTTGTTGAAAGAGCGGTTTTGAAAAATAATGACCTTATTCCTAATCTTATGTGTATTTTCCGAACGGTTGCATTTTTCTAAACCTCATTTCGCGGTTTGTGTGCAACGTCTTCACTTTTCGGACTATTGGCGAATCTTCTGGTTTTGTCAGATTAAATATTGCGTTCTACTTTTACACGTGTATTTCTAAATTCTAAGTGGAATATCGTCATTGATTTTAGTTGCAGTATTGCAAAGTTATTCTGAGGGTTGTCAAGTGATATTACACTGTTCAAAAAAATAATTTCTTTGGTTCAACGTTCAACCAAGCTGCAAAGTGCATTAAAATGGGACATTTCTGGCGCCCACCAGAAGTATTTATGGGAAATTATACAGTTTTGTAACTCAAGATGTAAATGGTGATATATTTTTGTTTTCAGGTATTTGAATACAAGTACATCTGGTTCAGTAAATGGGGAAATTACAAGCAGGGTGTTTTTCAGCCGTATCTGCTCGGGTGTCAAGTTCCCAAAAGTCATCATAACAAGGTAACTCCTCGTTCGTCTCGTAGTTTCACTAATTTGGAGGTTCTCTAAGCTAAGGATCATGTCAGGTCATTATATTATCATCATATAGATTTCACGATGTAGTATGGAGTCATTAGAGAGAACCTGGTATGTGGAATTTAGGAAAAGTGCTAGAGATTCTGAGTGTTTTACGATTGAACATTCCAATAAATTAAAGAGCTTGAGTCTAATCTCTTTGTCAGAAAATGGGTGACTCTTCTTTAACAACGAAAACACACACTTTCGATGTCATTCTTCATTTACACGACTTAACCTCTCCTCTTCACATTCACACTTATTATCCTGTAATTTAGCAGTCTACCAATTTCTTTGTACCGGGTGACAGCCTAATACTAAGTACATTACGTTGCCTTATGGAAGGAAAGTGCGTGGATTCGATTTATGATATCATATCCAATTCGAGGGTCATCATTTCCCCTGTTTTAGAACATTTTTTGAATTCTTATATCTGAGGTTGCAATTTGCGATTTACAGGGATTGAATTTCGACAAAAATCTTAGGGTAAGGCATGCATTTTGATTTAAGATTGCACAAAGATATTCGTTTTGAATCACATTTCCGCTGAACAAAGCATCAATTTTACCAAATAGCTTATATATTTCTTCAATAGCTGTGTGTGAGCTACAGTATGCAATATATAAATAAGTAAGTACAGTCACAAAAATTTTGACAAACGTCTCAATATTAGTTCTCAATTTTTAAGAATATTTGTTATTCCCGAATTTTTGCTGACTTCAAGCTCAAATAATGCATTTCGCTTCAAAAATCTTAAATCAACATTTTCACAAGTGAGAATATTTATGAAATGACTCTCGCATTATACAGAGAGGATCACGAATCGATATATCGACGTGAATCATTAAATTGCCAGTAAAATTGTTCATGTGTCGCCCTGTATTAATAATTTACACTTCAGGTTTCTCGATCTTAACTGCGATGCATTTTTAAATGATTATTTATTGTATTTTCTCCTTGTAGGTCCCAGCCTCGGTGTCCGTTGTGGAAAAGCCATGTCATCATGCGAGTAACAATATGCGTGTTCTGTTTGAGAAGCCGAAAGTGAAGCAGGGCTTTGCTGTTTGTGTCAAAGGTCTGGACTTTCTCCACGAAGACCTCTCTGTCCGTCTCGTCGAGTGGATTGAATTACTCGGAATTTTAGGAGCCAACAAAATCTTCTTCTACGAACTCGCAGTTCATCCCAATATTACCAAAGTAAGACTGGCATTGCACATGACTACAAGCATTTTTTTTAGCTGAACTTTCACTTTTTCCAAACTGAATTGACGACTGGATTTTGAATTGTCATTCAAAATCATCAATTTCTTCATTGGTTGAATTCAATTTTACAATTCTTAAATTGAAATACTTCAAAAATTTTATTCTTTTACAAGGAAGCCTGTATGGACTTCATTTTCACTACTGCTTCACGCTTCCAAAATTATGTGTCCTGCTCTTTTGGTGAACAAGTCTTAAAATTATGGAATGATACACATAAACTCTGACTCTTCCTTTTATGAAGGACCTATTTTTGGTCATGTTGCGGATCTTCTTATTTGAAGATCGTTAAGTCTTACCGCACAGGCACGGGAAAATGCTCCCAAAGGAATTCTTTCTGTCGAGTCATTTTTAAAGATAATTAATTAAACTTGTAAATGTGAACTCGGAGGATTCTGACGCTTTTTGGAGAATACTTTTGAATAATTTATGAGTTGAGCTGTGCGGAATGTAGTCATGTAGAGATGATCAGTGTTCTTTCTGCTTTCACTTTCACTGAGTCAGGATTAGATATTTCTTGGTAAAAATTCCTTATGCGTGACTGGAATTGCGCTTGTCGACTTTCACACTATGGATATTTATGCTCGTTTTAGGTGCTTCGCTACTACCAGAAGACGGGACAAATAGATGTGACCCCTCTGACACTTCCTGGAGGTCAACCCAACGACCCTCGTATTCGACATGTTTATTTGGGAAAGAAGGTACAGTTCGGATGTCTTAAATTTCTACCTAATTTTAAGATAATTATGCTTCGATATAGTGGCTTCCAGAATCAATCACGCGGGTTTTGCATTCATGCATTCAAATATTGGCTTCAGCGTTTGGCGTGATGTAGTTGGGCTCCAATTTTTAAAAAAAACGCCTGTTGGATTAAAAATATTAGAAAGTGAATCTGAAAAATGGATTTAAGAATCAAGTTGTAAAATAGAACTAAATTGTTAAAGGCATCAAGAAAATACCAAATTGGCAAAACAATTGCCGTCCATAAAAATGTCAACGAATGTTGCAAACGCTGGTAAAACTTCACTGTAATTTGTGATTCTTTGTATTGTAAATATAAATTTATTTAACCACTCATTAATCAAGTAGCTAGTATTACTCTTGCGGAATGTGTTGCTGCAAATTCGCGAAATCCGTTTTAAAAAACATGATCTTTTATTGGTGAATATTCCAACTAATGACCAAATTAGCCTAAACTGGAATCTATGATAAACAGATTGACAAGGCCTGGATACCCATGCGATTCCTATTTGACAAGGTTAGAATCAGACGATAACCAGATTGGCGAAAACTGGATTCGTATATTGTCAATTTTTGAGTGAAAAACAGCAATCTTTGTTTGAGTTTCGAATTTTCATCCTTTGTACGATTAAAATTTTAGTTTTGCCAATTTTTCAGTCCAAATCCAAACGACTGCCATCTACATTTCTCCCGTTAATGAAATCACTGGAAATTGCTGTTCTTCCGGTCTGTACAATAATTATCAGCGTATGTTGTTCACGAATTTTCTATACATTCGTATTTTTTATATAATTTTGCGATCTGGATTCGTACGCCTGAGATTTACAAGATACAATGCTCTAGGAAAAGCGGAAGTGCCGTCAGTAGAATGCACTCCTGCTTAAGTGATCAAGACGGCATAACGTTCTTGCATGGTTTAAAATTAATAAAAGTGGAAGTATTCACTAAGCCCAGCCTTGATTGCTGAGGACGTTATGAGACATGCGACAGGGTGAAGGAAGTTGGAGTGTCGTGAATTAAGTCTCTTTCTTGTATTTGGGTAGTCTTCCATTATGGTCGTGTCTCTACTCATACTAATTGGTTCCTAATTCGTACAAAGAGTTCATTTGGATCCGTCTACTAATTGCTGAATTTCGTGCAGGTGAACCACAAGCGTCAGAATGAAGTGATTCCGTACAATGACTGTCTCTATCGTAATCTCTACCAGTACGAGTACATTGCTCTGCTCGACATTGATGAGGTAAGTTACCTTTGCCTAATAACTATTATTTAAACCAAGAAGAGTTTTATGTAATAGTTGAGACTCTGGCTTCTGCATAAATATTGCAGGATTAGTCCAAGTGTCCACCCAATTCGTGACATTTTTTCTCAGGACTAATCTCGGTTTCAGTTTCAGTTTCAGTTTCACTTTGAGATAATTACGAAGGCGTGGGTTTAAGGCGTCGTCGCTTAGAATTTTGATACAGAGTCAAACTTTAATTACTTTGAAACCAGCTTCCGCTATATTCCTTGAGTATCTCTCATCTGTTAACGTAATCTTTCTGGGATTCTGCTTAAAAAAAGTATGAAATGGTTGACCAGCTGCGATAAAATTGTAATATCTAGTCGCACGTAATATTTGTGCAAATTAAGCATTAAGAACGCCCTAGACAGATCAGATTTGAAGAATCAGACAAACAGACTGACTGATGTAAATATAAAGTTCACTTTAGTTACTCCTGTTGTAAAGTTAATTATTATGCACTATGCACCTTGCATGCACTTTGTGGTGTAAGGAGGAGGTCGTTGACAATCACTTTGGGAATGTACAGGGTGTCTCGCTCAAAGCCTCTCTGTTTTTCTCATACATATATCCACTGAATATAATCTGTGTATCTTTCCGTCTAAAGCCTTCAAATTTGACGTGAAAATCCGAATTTAAATCCGTCAAAATTTTCAATTAAAAATGTCTTTCAATTTATTAGGATTTTGTTTAGTTTATCAACAAATCAATGTTTTTTAATTACTCTAAATTAGTTGTGATCACTTTTAGTCACGTTTCATGATGTTCGGGTTTAAATCGATGAATACCTAATGTGAAACAGGAACCTAAATTCGATCCGGCTCTCACGTGTCATTCAAAACAATGTTATGTAGGTGTTAATCTCGATAAATCGCTTTTAATTTGAAAAGTGACGAAAAGGCGATTTTTATTATTAACCGAATGTTTAAATTCGGATTCAGCTGAATTTTTTTAAATATGCACTTTTGATCGCCATAATTTTCTATTTGATTTTAATTGTCAAACTTGAAATTTTTCATTGCAAATTAGGAGCTTTATGCTCAACGCCAAGCCAATCAATCCTCTTAAAAGCGACCAACCCTGCTCTGCTGTGAGCAACTCTGCATCTATCCACCCCAGTAGTATTGCCTGCCTGCAAATGAACGAATAATGCATCCATTTCAAGTGTGAGCAGAATCGAAGTTGTAGTAGCCCGTGGCAGCCCAAAATGAATCTCTTGATCTTGCTGTGAATGAAACAAGGGAGGTTTACTTTACGAGATACATTCTAATTTTAATGTCAGATTCGAATCAGAAGAGAGAAGTGCACTGACGCTGCACTGCACTGAATTGCAAGTTGGACGAATTCTGCTGAGCTATAAATTGAGATTGAGAATGTGTCATTTTTCTATGCCGCAATAATATTCCTGTTTCTCAAGACCAACCCTACCACTGTTAATCTGAATCAAAATCCAGTTGTCTTGTCAACCAAGTTCAATACTTTCCACAGTGCCAAATAGATATAAAATCGACTCATGTCACACAAAACTCGATTGTCACCACTTGTGCGGTTTTGACATGATATTGAAATAGTGTGTCAATACATTTGGTAATTTAATGAATGCAACTGTGTTTCCGAATTAATTAGCGGTGAATTTATTAGGATTTCAAAAACGGAAGTACAATATTTTAGGGGTAAAGCATTTAATCGAATATACCGCTTTAGTTGTGCAGTACAACTATATTATTAACAGAAATGAAGTTTATTTCATGCAACAATGCACTTGAGAGAATGGGAACCAGCATATGGCGAATTGACAATTGACACAATTTTCTGCTTGTTCGTTTAGGTGATAATGCCCATGAAAGGAGGGAATTGGAAGGACCTGATGATTCAAGTGGACAAGAAAGCTCGACTGTCCAAGAATGACTCGAGAGCGTCGTACAATTTCAGGAATATCTATTTTCTGGATGACATGATGCATGGACACACCTGGTGGCCTGGAATACCAAAGTATCTTCATATGTTGCAGGTAAGAAAAAGTGGAATGAGCTCCACTTCTAAGCCGTTCGTGCATAAACACAGAATCGTACAGGTTACAGAATCTTATCCAGTCGAATCTATTAATTGCCTAACCTAACGCGTCTTATATGAGTTAAATTCTGTGCTCTGAATTTAACACACAAAAGTAGACATAAGAAAAATCGAATATTTTCAATGCACTAAAAATCCTCGCTTGGCCTCTAAGTGATGACTTGGAAGAAAACCCCAAAGTCTTGTGCTATTTCGGGTAAGGAGGCCTTTTCAGTCATAGAGGTACTTTTCTCGCCTTACGAAAGTAAGGCTAGCATATATGTCTATGTTTTCAGTGCATAAGTGCAGGGAATTAAGGACTTATTCTTATTTACCATTTATTTTTATCCTACTACATACAAGCTGTGTTTATGCAAGTTTGGCCTCATTATCTGAAACGATACAAGGCGCAAGCGCTGCATTAACTATGTTTCATGAAATAAATCGCTGTTGAATGCTGGAAATTCAAGATGCGAATTTAATAGCCTCGATTTTGAAGATGAAGCCATTTCTCAACTAATTTCCACGAAACCAAACGAATTGAGGCCTTTTAGCATTGAATTTTAGCATCATAATAGCAAATCACATCTGTGATATACATACTACATAGCTCAAGTCTTTAATTTTTGCTCTTAGTTTCAGTTTAATTAAAGTCAATAAATGCTCGGAAGACTCTGGTTCATGCATAATTGCATTTTAAGCACTTCTCCTGAATTTATAGTATTGAGTGTAAATGTAGGACACAATTACACAAGAATTGAAAGCTCTACTCGTGCATGATCTGTGCTTATCCCTTTCGCAGATCAGCCTTATATGCGTCTGTTAATTTTTATTAGAATGGACTACTGGTTTCCGGTTGTGCTGCATCTGTATACATGAGTTTACCCAGACATAATTCCCAAATATTTATGATCTCTATTAGTGCTGCACAAACTGTATTTGTTGTAATTTGTAAATGCGTTGGATTGGAATTGGAAGTTGGAGGTAGTAAGTATATGAGTGTAGTGGCGTAAAGTCTGTCAAGACACTGGGGGCGCATCATTCTGTTTAGAAATTTAGCATTTTCTCTTTTTCGTAAAATGAATCTTAATGCTTGAATGAGTGTAATAAATTCTGAAATTCTTCAGTTTCCACGACATAAGAGGCAGTCAGTCGTTCATAAGCCATTTCAGTTACCAGCAGTGCAACTTATGAATATTCATACATAGGAACTAAGAAGGAACATATGATACATTGGACAGACTTGATGCCAACTACTGTACCATGCTAAATAAATTAACTTGAAAATATATACCGAATGAATTTGAGAGTTTCCTTAATCATTTTTTTAAAAGTTAGTTTAAAAATCAGTCGAACCTGAATGCACATCCAGGATATCTCGCCCACAAAAATTATTTTCAGCTTTCAGCACAAAACTTAATGTAGACAATTGCCAGAATTTTATAAATTTGCTAACTTTTTATGTAAGAGTTAGAATTCCGCTCAGATTTTACATAATGTGTAATTTCAAAAGAAATTGTTCTTCATTTGGTTGAGACGTTGACAGTTGACATATAAAGTGGCTAAATCATTTGTCTTCTTTTGTTGCCGCAAAAACTGAAGCAGGATTTGCGTGAAGGACTGGGGATTGAAGGAACTCCCGGATTTAGAATCCATTTACTTATATAAGCTCAGCTTATGCATCTGGTCTGTAGCGCTTCCTGGAATATTTCGTCTTTACTTTATCCCTACATGACCTATGCTTTCAATTTCGTAAACTGATGACCATTTATAGGATGGATTTGAAGAATTTACGAAATGGCATCCGAATCCGACCTGACCTGTACAAATCGTTTTAACTTTATGAAGTTGACAGAAGTCCGCAATAGCCATCGTAATTGCTGATCAAATTGAATACGTTGAAACCAAATATTGATGGAAATCAAACTTGTGATGAACATGAAACTTTGCAGTGAAATAAAAATATTATTCATGTGCTTGTGCAGAATTCTTCAACTTTTTTTTAAAGGAATCCAGCTACGCTAGGTTCTATTTTTTCAATGAAAAGCAAAATTCATGCGCTCTAAGGATAAAAATATATTTGAAACCGCATTAAAATTGATATGACCGTCGTAAAGAAATTGAAATCAAGAAAACGAAAAAATTCGATGAAAATGAGGTTATTCCAAATTTCCATATAAAGTCTTTTCAGATATATTCGATCTAGCTCTTTTTGCGTCAGGAGAGATTTACTAGCTCTTTTGAATGCAGTTCTAGTAACGCCACCACTAAAGCGAAACAAATGACACTAACCCTCTCCCTTGTTTCTTCCTTGCAGCACGTGTACAGATCTCGGAACTACACTAAGCCTGGTCAGTACGTCAAGTGCTTTCACAATCCGGAGAGAGTGATCACGCTCCACAATCACTTTCCCTTGGCCTGTCTCAGCGGATCATGTACGTCCTATCCCGTGGGCACGGAATATGCCCAGCTCCAGCACTACCGGGCGGACTGTGTTCGGGCCCTGAAGAACTGTGACAAGGAGTACCGTCAGAACTCCGTCAAGGACACGACTATCTGGGCCTACAAGGATGCCGTCATCGAGCGGGCGAGCGGTGTTCTGCGTCAGTTGGGCTTCATTCCCAATTCGGGAAATTCCTACACGATGACGAGTGAGCGGGATCAGGGTGTGAGGTGACTCTGAGCCCCGGGCACTCTAGCTCTTGTCTCAATTCTATTAGTATTTATGAAACTGGTCAACACAGGAGCCCACGTGCTGGGATGGTCCCTCTGTGCGGACAACGAGAAATTAGAAAGCCAGGAGAAAGTCCTACTATGTTGGTGAAAGCAGGTTCAACACATCCCGGCTTTACAACGAAACGGTAGCTCGGAAAATTAAGATTTATTGAAAATTATAGTCGACCACACGAAGTAGCAGTTAATTTGACCATTTAGAAATAATGAGTCAAACGACATTTGTTAAATATTTGAATTCAGAAGTGTCGTGTTAATTCGATATTTTGGTATCGGCTTGAAGCCTGACCAGTTGGTCGCCTCTGGTTTCTCATTGAAATGAGGGATGAACAGAAAATGGTAGATTTTTAGTCGAATCGCTTGTAGCGGCATTATACATTACATACTATGTTTACTGTATTTGTATGTTCAAATGAATATTTGCCTGTGTGCTTAAGGCTTCAACTACCTTATATCTAGATTTCTGTTTTGGGGATTTTTTCGTCGTCAAACGGAGACATTAGCAGTTATTATACCTTAGGCCGGTTAATTTGACTTAAAATGCCATGAAAAATGTTCCTTTTGAACTGAAGCGAAGAGAGCATGGAGAATGGAGATGTATTATTACCTACTACTTGCTATGCTAGAAAATTTAATTTTTGCTGTACTGACAAGAATTTCGTATGTAATTCGCAAGTTTCGAACAAATTCCTCGACTTGTACATGCTGAATGCATCAGCGTTGCTCATCGACAATTTGTGTACGGACGATGAACGACATGTTATTGTTCAATTAACGTACGCTATTAATTCCGATTTGACTATTTGATTTAACGCATTTGCTTTGCTTCGAAATTCCCGCCATCGAACAACTGGACCAATTGTAAGAGACCAAATCCGAGAACAAATAGCGCGAAAAGAATTGGGACACCACCTGATTTTTCGCCGCAATTTTTGGGATCATTGACGTTTAATTGTGATATTGATCAATTGACTGACCCAAGTCTCCGCGTCAAGCTTCCGTGTCTTACAACATTAGGCAAAAACCCTGCGTAATTCGAAGGAAAAATTTACCCTTAAATGCGTAAAATTCAGTTTACAATTTCATAGTTTCATAACTCGATTTCTCTTTGAGCAACTTTGTACTTGTCATCGTACAACTTGTTGACAAGTTTGGGTAGCGATAATCCCATTTAAATTCGTGATATCTTATCTGTACTGGACTAGCTTAGGGTTTAGGAATTTCGTGTTACGTCCATTTTCGCTTTGCTCAGTTTATGATTTATGATACGTAGGTAGTAATTGTAATCGACTGATTTTGTGGGCAATCATGTCTCCTATTTTGTACTGGCCATTACTAACTTACTTATTTGATGTTAAAATTAGTGAAGACTTGTCCAAGGTGTTAGACAGTGCTGTGGCAAAGTGTTAAATGTGTTATATCAATTTTGCCATGCGTAGTAAAATTCATGTTCACAACATTTATTTTCCCGTTTGTCAATTACGTCTAATTTGCATGACCATAGTTGTTGAAATATTTGACCTTCGTCGAGGACAATAGAAATAGAGGTTAGCGTCAGTTTGTGTGTGTTTGTGTTCCCGTAATGAAATAATGGGAGATTTTCTTCGAAAACTGTCAGTCAGGTTGGAATAATTACAGAAATATATTAGTGTAAATATGAAAATTATAATCTAGTATCTTCCCAATATTTACCATGAGGAAAGATTGTGATTCAAATGGATCTGTATGGTTGACATTAGGTTACTCGTAATTAACTTTCAGTTCATTACTATGCTTTCAAGAAGTGAATAAGTACTATGTATTTTGTGAGCAGCAGCTTGGGTTAGGCTAGAAGTTGTAAATGAGGCAATATTACCATTTTGTAACTTAAATAATTTATGTATCTAGCAAGATCCAATGTACCTGGCAACCCAACAGTTGGTCAGAATGATCTGATGTCTGTGAAATATTTGGACGGTTAAGTTCTTAAAAGAAATTCAAGCGTTCTGGGAACGCTGCTTGAGTTAGTAAGGTGGTTAAGTTAAAGCTAACGATTCCTTAATGTCGTGTTAAAGTTGTGTGAGTGGTTGAATTGAAATATTTGAATGATTTGATATGTACCAATTCATAGATTAGGGATTTTTGTAAACAAACTTTGAATAAGCTCAGAATGTAAGACTTGGGATGACAAGGATTACAAAATTCTAGTCTGTGCTCTGTGCAGCTCATTGAAAATTAATAAAGCCAAGACTTTGACGCTTCTCTGAAAAGCCAGGAACAAATTGGAAATCCGCTTTTATTTCAACACTATGCGAATTTACATGATTTGCTAATTGACGCGGGTCCAATACAGCCTTTCTGGGAATGAATTATGGGTTCGAGTCGATATTTTATTGGTTGGAGTAATTTTGGCTATCTGTTTGTCAGATCTTCTTTCTATGTACTCGTACTATTACTACTTCATTTCAATAATGATAATATTTTTAAAGATAGCTTAATGTTTGGTTCTGCAAAAAATTGGCCAAAAATCTTCCAATGAAAGAGTTATATGTTCGGTTTGCAAGCGAGCATTTTACAGGAAAAACTAGAGTATATATATGTGCTAAAAATTTCGGACTGAAGCCGTCAATGATAGGTGTTCTTAATATTAAGGAAATTAACCTCGTGTTCATGCGCGTATTAAAAGCAGCGAAGCAGCATCTATTCAGTTTTAAAAAAATAGAATACGTAGCGGCTCACAGATTACAGTTAGCTACCCTGTAATTCTAATCACAGATGACCAGTTCATTGAACGTTATCCTAAACCTAAGCGCTGCTAGTTGAACCATATTGTCTTCGCTCAAATCATCTACATGATAAACTAAATGCTTTCATAATTTGGTTTTTCCTCGTTAAACGGAATACTTAGTTCCAACTTCGGTTTGCTAATATCTTCACTTGATGCAAACTTCTTCCGACAATAAACGACGACTGTTAGAACTAAGAAGAATATACCAAGAACTATGCTATATCCGCCATACACGATATATTGTGGCTTGATATCCAGCGCAAATCCGTTATCACTGCTCACTATCAACGTCAATAGTACTTGGAGCCCTGCTGCAACAAATACGTTGAATCCAAATATAAGTCCATGACTGTCAGGATTAATATTTTGGGCAACTTCGGAGCTGGAAAGCAAATATTTAAAAATTAGGCGAAAATACTGACAGATGACTCCATAATTTCACATACGTGTATGTTTTCATCTTGTGCGAAACGTTAGTCCCAATCCCAATTACCTGGCAATGGTGACCGTCACTTGATGGAGTGTTCTGTAGACGAGGAGAAGTGCGTAAGCTGGGAAAACGTTGGTCATTTGAGATAATCCAAGAAGTGCAATTCCTTGGACAAAGGAAACGATAACTACACAAGCAACTCCCCATTTTTTCCATGAAATTGTTAGATGCGCTATGCCAATTGACAGCGAAACGCCTGGAAGTGGAAACATAGACTACATTGAACTTAATATGATCCTCGACTGGGGAAGAAATTAATATTGACTTACTCAAGGCACATTGGACTGCCTGCAAGGCTCCATTGTAAACTTGATTTTCATTTGCACCAGGATCAATGGCCTCCAACAAGGATTTGTGATAAGTGACGATCTGAAAGTTTGCAGCTTTCTCTACGGACCACCAGATGCACCATTTGACCACGTAGAAGTTGCTGTACGCGGCTTTGAAATCTTTGAGCAGTCCCACAACGATCGTCTTACTTCTCTGGAATATGCTGAGCCCTAGTTCAAAAGTGTAAAAATTCAAATGTTAGAACGCAAAAATTGACGGATACGCGCTACGTGTTAGGAAAGCTGACATTTTCCCAACGAATAAGGTTACGTTGAATGCACAATGCCTTCAGGTACATAGATATCAACATTAAAAACACAGCGTCAGCTCGTAAAACCGAACATGAGGAATGATGAAGGTTAAAGTTTAAGACGTGCGCGGCTAAATTAAGATGCCTTACCTTCTTCATTCGGACTGAGAATCTGAGACTTGGGTACAGCTGGTAGGAATAGTGAAAGCACCAGAGCAATTGACACACCGCCCAGGGACAGGAAGTTGAGGTCACGAATGTTCATGAGCTCGAAAGACACGAGGACTTGAGAGATTACTGCTGAAGCGAACGTACCAAGGTAGGTCGCACTGTAGATGTACGAAGTCACCTTCTTGAAGTGCTCCTTGTCCACTTTGGCATAAATGTAGGTTTGGTAGGCCACTTCGGCGGAAACTGCAAGTCCGTAAAGAGCCTCCAGGGTCTGCCAAAAGATTGTTCAATGTCATTCTGGGGAATTCTTTGGAGTTGAACAGACTTATTATACAGAATTGGTAACAAACTACATACATCGCATTGCAGAAAGTGATTTTACAGTAAACACCACAATTGTTTTGCGTATGTATGAAAACCTCAAGAAAATCTCCGTGTTGCAGTATTGCTTCTTTCAAGTTGTACACATTTAAATAATATTTGGACCTTAAGGTTTATTGATACAACGTCCAAACGTCCATTTAACCTGGGTTATCCTTAGTATTATGTTGAAACAAAAACCTTTACCTGTGTTGATATATAAGACCTTGAATTTTCTGATTGGATGCATACGTGCTCATTGTCATTACACCCATTGTTCTTCACAAGTGCTTCATAAATAGAGTTTCAAAGTTCATTCATCTTTGTTAAAGTTAAACCTTACTTACCCAGATAGAGATAATACAGAGATAACTGACACAAATATTGGTCTTTGCAATTGTACCCGGCTTACGAATTTAAAGCATCGAGGTCATTAATTCAATCCAATGCACTATCACTATCATCTCGAAAAATTCCGATAGGAATGATATAACTTACAACTTACAAGCAATGTGGCTCGGCTGTTTCCCCATATCATCAACACGAAGATTCCAACTATAGATACTGCCTCAATGTAAATAATGGGTCGATAGCGCACAAGACTTGTGAAGCAGAATACAAGCGGAAGCGTTGCAAACCACGTATAGGTTGAAACTGGAAATGCTTCTTGAATTATCTAAAAGAAAACACAGATTATACAAGCCGCAAAAATATTTATATGAAGAAATTAAACAGTAATTCACGTTTTCATGCAAATCTGAATCAGAACTCACCATTTCCCTTGTAAAATTCTTATAGTCCACCAAATATTTCACATCATATGGTTCGGACGGTCGTATTTTCTTGAAAAATCCATATGCGCAGAGCAGAAGGGAGATGTAGTGCCATTTCTCCATGGTAAAGATGAAAAACCCTATCCGTATACGAATTTCGAACTAAAAAATAGGATTCTGAACTGGGACAAGTGTGAAACGAAGCACACGCGGCGGCCAGACCGCTTCAAATGTTCAATTAAACCAATGTAATAACAGGAGTAGTTCCTGTAGTAAAAGTGGGATCAATGCTTTTTTGTCGATGTAATTGTCTTTGCCACTTCAGATACTTACGGCTACTACTGGTAAAGTTAGAGTGATTAAGCCAATCAGAACCAATTAGCTAACAAATGAAAGGAGATAACCGATAATGGAGGTGACGTACTCCACAACAATTTTACTCCACAGGAGGAACGTTTCCCATAGCGGATGATCTGAGGTCTCATAATAGTTTCATATTGAGACACACTTCAACTTTTTGGTTTGACATTTAATTGAAATTATCTGTTTTACTGCACTATAGAACTTAGTTTGTAACTTTGGCCTCAGGCCCCTACTATATGAACTGGCACGTGGTATGAATATGCAAGTGCAGACTCCGAAACTGATTCTGAAATAAATGTTATTAAAATTAAATGAACTGGATGAGACAATATTGCATATATGAAACAGATCGTTAAGTCAGCAGGGCGAGTTTTATGCGTTATCAGGAATATTTTGGATATTTGCATTTTGTGAACTTCGATATCTTTTCCTCAAACGTATCGCTAATAGCTACCACTGGTAGAAGGAAATGCTTGTCACTTTCCCAGTTTTGCATTCAAATATTCAGGATTTCGCAAACTAGCAGCAACAGCTCAACAGTCAACGTGGCCTTTATTTTATAGTCTTACAACAGATAAAAAAGTTCATGTAAAACAATTTTATGATAAGAAATAAACACTACAAGCTCGAGACTTATTTCAACAAATACATAGTTAGTGCACAGTACATCAAGAGTTACAGTTGACTTCCATAGCTGTGTTCGGATTCGATCAAGTAGCGGATCATTATGGGAATGTGCAGGCGGAAAAGCTACTTTAATTAAAAGCTAACAAACACCAGTGATCGTTTGTTAAAAAACTAAATAGAATTTTAAGAAACAGAATTTCGAACACGACCTGATTCACTAGCATAAATTTCAAGTGAGACACCGGGGAAAATTGAGTTCCCAGTTTTTTAAAAATCAAGGTCAACTGAAGCATTCAGTTTTATAGAAAAATTTTCTGCGAATTAGGGTCAAACTGTATTGAAAACAAAACATTTGAAAGGTACTTGCCAACAAAGAACTAACTGTAGTGTGCCAAATTCCAAATAGACATTATTGTCGGAATTAAGTTTAAGACGAAAATAGATGAGATCTTGTGAAAAGTCAATTTGATTCAGAATGTCGCTCATTAATTTGTTGCACGTCCTTGCTCTTGTTCTCAGTTGCGGAAAGCTTGTGACGTAAAGCCTTTTCTCTTAGTCTAAGAAGAGCCAAATCTTGTCTGCAATTATTGGTTTCTCTTTCGGCTGTCTGTATTTCTTCGTCTACTTTCGTCAGCAAACCGAAGAGATAGTCCACTGTGATTTTTTCCAATTCCAGCTGAATTTTTTCATGCATGAGTTCTTCCTCTGGAGATCCAAAGTATTTAGTTGCTTCGTCAACTTTCTCTACATCAGCCTTAACTTTGTCTGAAAAATTTTCAAGCTGGGTGTTAAAAGCTATGATTTACGATGTCATTGTTTCAGGTTCATTGTTGGAGAAGGAATTTTAAATAACTTGGAAATGGCATTTTTTGTGACGAAAAGTCACCATTAACTGTGGGATTTCCACATTTCTAATAAGTGGCTAGTGCTTGAACGTTGCTTGAGGTCAAATATCACGGAAGAAAATATATCATTCGTTCATTGTAATATACGTAGCAACGCTTCTCTGGAATTGTAGCGTGAAGACATCTAAAGTTTATTATCGTATAAATATTTGAAGTGATTTACTTTTCCTTAGTGCTTCAGACTCCAGTTTTAGGTGACCCATATTTAACTTGAGATTTTCCAGAATTCGTCTTTCCTCGGAAAATGCTTCCTTCGTGTTCAAAGGACGTAATCCAGCCATAGATTTAAAAATTTTCTCAGCATTGACCACGTTTTCTGATATCTCTTTGTTAAGCTGTTCCGTTTCGGCAGAATTGACTTTCATCATCTTCTCGATTTTTGATATTTGTTCCTGAAGTTTAGTATCTTTGCTCTGGATTGGAACCTGTAATTCAATCACATCCGAATTGGTGAATCATTTATTAATATCATTCAACAATGTAGTAGCTTAATACAGAACGTCACACGTCTTTATTCTTAGTCAGGAAACTCCCTTCGCAGCAGAGCTGCGTTTTCCCCACTGCGTAAAACTGCGTGAAACTGCGTTTTACGCAGGAAGCCTTGCTGCGTAAAACTGCGCGAAACTGCGTGAAACCAAAACGGCCTTAAAATAATGGACAATTCAGTCAGGGTCAGCTGAAACACGGATATTTTGATAGGGAAGTTACTAATTGTAGATTGATATAATTAAAGAACAATCTATTTTCATATTATTGAAAATGACATCTACTCTATATTTTGGAGTTTCCGTCTGTCCGTCCGGTTGTTACCAGTTATCTCGGTACTGAGAAGTACTACAGGGTCAATTGAGGTCTTGAAATGTCCGTACTGACTCAGCGGATCTAACAAAGTATAGTTGACCCGGATCGGATGACCCGGTGACCCGAAAACCGACTAAATTGACCACAAGTTTTATAAACCGCAAGTTAAACAGCCTTGACTTAAACATAAACCATCCGTCCGTAGGACGGGCTTCCGCTAGTATAATTATAATACCAACATCATTATAGCAATGATCCCAGTTTCATTTTAAATATCACGGTACATTTAATTCAGGCCATTATTGGTTTCAATCAATGTACACTTTTTGAAATTTTTGAAGTCCTTGAAATGAATCAAATAGCTAAAGAACTGGAAGCAAAATATTTCAGGTAAGCTAGTGAGCAATGTACAGTAACAGTATCATGCCTGAAACAAATTTTCAGAGAGAAGCTGAATTCAGATATATTTATTTTAATATGTTATGAATTATGAACTATACACTATACACAAGCGTAACATTATAAATTATTTCAGGTTTTTAAATTTAGCTGTCATTTTATAGGCCGTGTGCCACGCCCACAATCACTTCTCGGCAAATCCCTTGGTTTCACGCATTTTCGAGGTTTCACGCAGTTTTGCGCAGTTTAAGGTTTTACGCAGCAAAAAATTCTGAAGTGCGTAATAGGCGAATCCTGTTCTTAGTCCTCTTCATCAAATTGCACGCATGACCACGAAGATCCTCGGTCACCCAATCCATGGTGTGGGTAATCCTAGCGTAGTGTCAATGCAGTTCAAGAAATATCCTATGCGTTGAGGCAAAAATTCCAAAGAAAACTGCAATATGGGTGCTTTGCCGTCTTTGTATAACGTACTTGCCAGACTTGAAATTAAATCATTACATCAAATCACAAATATAGTAAGTACGTATTAGTACTAAGAAATTACTCTATTGTATTGTCTGTCATCTTCAAATTCAATTTAACCTACCCATACCACGTGCACATACTATATACATACTACATACAACTACTACATACAACTAAGCACATTCTTACAAATAACATAACGTGAAATGTGACTAAGTATGGTAATCTTATGTTTATGTCAAACCTTATCATCCTCACGAGCGACAAAGTTGTTGATACAGGACATATCGACGAAGCGAAATGAATTGGGTCCCGTTTTGATCCTTCGAAAGCCGCCAACGACATCGGACACTTCTGGTAGACCATGAGTCCTTGTGGCTTCTTGTTCTCCTCCATCCGGTTGGGGAGATTTGCTAACAAAATCGCCCATTCTAAATAGAATTGGCAGTTGACGTTGGTAGGATCAGGTAGGCACGTACAAGCAAAAAGTGTCAATGAATTTTTCGGTCACCACTACTGGTCAGGGTCAGATGTCAGGCTTCAGTCTACAAAAAGAATTTTCTGCTTTTCACTGTACGCTGTATGCACTATGCAATGCAATGCACAACCACAACAGTCGTCTGCCCGAAGAGTCAGAAGAGCGAGAGCGAGGGAAAAAAACGCACGTTTCGTAAAACCCACCAAACTTTCGCGGAGAAAGACATCTTGCAGTATTTAGTCTTATTAAGTCTCCCATAGTTGTTGGCGCGCGCGTACTCGTTTACCTCAACCCTTCAGTTATTAGATACTCATACGTTTGCCTATTGTATAGCGTATGTTAATGTGTATGACAGTATCTATGTAATTATATTTGATAAATTATTAAAAAATTCTTAATGTAAATATAACTTATAAGTTAATATAAGTTATAATACGAGTTCAACTATACACAACACATACACTACCACGATCTAAATACTGCGAGATACCTTTCTCCATAGAAGTTACGTATGTATTCCGAAACGCGCGTTTTTTTGCTGCTGGGACGTCACAGCCCGCCGGCCCTGGTTAACGTCAACCCAAAGCGTCGTCGATCGTCCTTCACGAATTTTCATACCTACTTTATTATGGTAAAAGTAAGAAATCCTTAATTTTATAGGTAAATGGGAATTTTATAGGTAATGGGATTGGGATTGGGAGTGGGGATTGAGACTGAGTCAGTGTTGTTAATTTCCCCACCCCAGTTGGGGTTAATGGGGGAAACGCGGGGTTTTTGGGGAAATTGGGGTAAAATGGCCGACTTGCCGCATTTA
>JAQFYU010000164.1:0-30575 GCA_034694905.1 Ceratophysella granulata | reverse complement strand
AGCATTGAGCAAATAAGTTTTACTTATTCACAGCAAGAGAAGACGAGCACCGCGAAAGTCCTCTTTGAACGTCAGATGGACGATGACGACTGACTACTACTACCATAGAGGTAACTTTTCTATGACTACTACTGCTTGATTACTTGAAGGGATGGATGTGTGCAACGCATGCTTGTTGTTGCTGGGTGTTGTTAGCGTTGTTGGCCTATGTTGCTGTTTCGTCGAACAACATCAACGTTCGTGTTCGTGCGTGCGTGCGTCGAGCGTCGAGTAAAAAAGTTTCATTCTTTTGAAAGTTCCCTCCAGATCCTGATCCACTCACTCAGATATGCACGCGCATGCGCTTTCATCATCAACCTGTACATAATAAATAGGAGTTAAGCGGCGTCGAGCTAAAAAATTATTTAATTCTCTAATGCGACTTACCTACTAGTAGTGTCCTATCCTGGTTTGAATGCTACGTATTATTAGTTGCGTTCATGATAGAGCAAATTAATTAACTTAATTTTACCTTGATTGCAGTCATTTTGATCTTGTGTTGTGTTTAGGGCAGTGAAAGTACACAAACACATTCCATAAACGGAATTGCTTCATAATATGTACCTACGTAGATGGAAATTAAAGCAATCCTTAACTAATAGTCAATATTTTTATAGTTAAATCTTATTTGTTTAAAGTTTTAATATTGAAGCTAAAATGCATTTAAGAAGTGGTACCTGAGTTGGGTATGATGTATTTGATAAAACGCAAGCCCTTTGATTTGGTTTTGCTAACTCCTTTTTGAGCATGTGACATGAAGTACCTAATGTTTTAGCGTTATCTCATCATATCATATCAGTGCCTGATTCAATCCGAAACCCTCGTGGAGTGGACTATTATGAACGGAAGTTGTTTAACCTTGGTGTTTAATTGTTATATCTTAAGATTTTAAGAAACTGCTAAAATGTGAAACGTGCAACGTGCCTGGGTCTTGGGATTCACATTCACGGTTAGGCGACTATGCTCCATACTCCTTGCTCGACTTTCATGTCGTTGCCATTCGATATCGACATGACAGTAAGATGACAAAATGGGAAAAGTTTGGAACGGCACGGAAATGAAAAAATTATTAAGGATCAATGTATTTGTAGATCCTTTTCTCCGCTTGAACTTTCTGCGATGATTGCAATAACAGAAATGCCAAATGCTAAACTGTCAAAACAATATCAGTAGCCAAAAGTTGCTACTCCAATTTCTCGGAATAATACTGCTATACTAATTGTATTTGCCTTTAATTTTATAAAAAAACTCGTTTTTTAGCTTCAAGATGAGCTTCGTATTTGCTAGCGAATTAAATTGTGTACAGTTTTGAATACATAGATTCGGGGATTGACATTGCCAAACACTATGCCCGAATGCACAATAGCTCTAAACCGTGACCGGCCGGTCAAAGTCAGGACCTCATTGTGCATTCGGGCATTAGGATGGATGTAGCTGACCTACTAACTAAAATTTGGGCAATTTCGACCTTTCTAGACATTGACGAAGGAAGTTTTAGATGACTTCGAGTCCAAAAATAAAATAGAATGATAAAATCTCTCTCGAGCAATGTGAATTCAATATATTTAATCGATTTTAGACATGCTTTAGATTTTGAACCATGTAGAGACAGACAACACCGAGGAAAAAGATCAGTATATTTTGAGACGAAGATGACAAGTTGGCCTTGGAAGCTATCTTGTTTCCAAACACGTCCACGCCGTCTGTGCAAATCTCATTTTCTTGTAAACAAGGAGTTTCGATGCTGCAGTAGAGAACATCATTCAAGTTGTCCAGATCCTGACTAAGCGGCTGAAGGAGACGGATATGTTCACGGCCCTTGTCCACTGAACCACTGAATTTACTCAAATCCGAAAGTACTTCAGCTTTATCCAAAGCGCGCTGAAGTTGTCGTTCCTGTTGCCAATTACAAGCGTTTCCATTTCCCTTTCGGCGTAAAGAGTCCGCTCCGGATGTGAGTGACATGAGACATTCGACCTGTTGTCGTTGAGCGTCTTCCAGAGTCATTGGAGGTGGTGCACTTTCATCAGATGTACAGGCTGCAGAATTACTGATAATGCATATCTGTAGGAATTCAGAAAAGCGTTCGAGTCAGATGGATAGGATGTCGAAATGTTGCGAATGCAAAATATCTTAAGCTTGTGTTCTTTCTAACCCTGGACCTAAGATCACATTCCAGTCCATCCCTACATGGTGGAAAGAAAGGGTCATTAGGTGGTCGATCTGGACTACAAATCTCAGCAATTTCCAGAGCACATTGACCCATTTGGAAGAACAAGTTGGGCTTGCACTGACACTTCCCCATGATGCAATCCACTCCTTCTGGACGTGTGCAGAATCTGGCCCCAGTATCAATAAGATCATTCACACGCCGGAGAGTATCGTCAAATTCGGTAAAGTCCAATTGGTTTGTAACAGGACAAGGTGGGGTGTCGGACGGTTTACGACAAGACCAGCCATGGAAAGTAAAGATGCAACATGCTCTCGCCTCTTGCAAGTAGTCCAGAACAACGCTCAGCTCAGTATTCAAAGTATCGTCGCACTCACTTCCATAAGGAAGGTCCATTTGTCTCTCCAGTGAGTTCAACCTCTCTCGAAGCCCATCCAAAACTCTGTACCCTTCAGGCGATGTCATACTGGAGTCCAGATTTTCAATCATAAGAAAGCTCGCGTGATGATTGATTGGAACGTTGCAGAGCGGCCCGACAAGATTATTACATTGACATACGTTTCCCATAAGGGTCGGATCCGCATGAGGTCCACACGATGAGAACTCCAGCATGCAACCAACTGTCTCTCCGATCACAGGTCGAAGTGTCGCAGGAATGAGCGTCAGGTCGTCGAATTTCTCATGGATGCTGGAAAGAATCGTTCCGCACTGGTTATAGAGAAAGGCTATGCACTTCTGTTCCGTTGGATTCGTGTCAGACCGAGTGAAGCAGCCGCATGTGTTCGTTGTGGGGTCACAAGTCTGATAGCGCTTGACCCTGCAGTAGCGAATGGTAGGGTCATCCACTATTGCCTGTATAATCGCCCTTCTCTGCCGCAGAGTATGAGTTGTATAGTCAGGAGCACCAGTTCCAAGTAGAGATTGATGTTGCGCAAGGTTGCAGGGAGCGCCCAAGTCAAGTACAAACTTATCTTCAAAATCCTGCTGCAGCTTAATCACTTCTGGACTCTCTGCCTCGGGAAAGCATATTTGAATTGGGCCCATAAATATGCATATTGATTCTTCACCACAGGGCAGAGTGGTTGTTTCCTGGAAGAAAGTTGCGGTGACTGGAAAGACGCCTGAGGGTGAGGCCTGAAACTTAAATTCGATCTTGGAATTTCTAGGTCCGGGAGAACAATTTTCTCCGTCAGGAAGGATGCTACACCGGCTATCAATTGGATTCCACTCCAGACCTTCGTTGCAAACGCAGGTGTTGAATTCCGGTAAGGTTTCATCCGTTTCACAGTGCAAGAGACGGAAATGATTGCAAATGGTTTGATCTATATCCATGTCCACGACCATCCGTCCATACATGACACGAACAGTGCTGATCTCTAGCGGTGAAGCCCAACTGCTTCCACCGAAATGATAGTCCCTCAGCATTCTACGAAATCGAGGATCAATCGTACTGTCACATGGGAGTCCTCTCATGCCAGCCAAGCGTTCTTCTAATGAAATCTGCAACGAAATGTCCTGATGCATTCCTCGAACTTGTTCCAGTCCATACCTTACCGCTTCGACCTGTCTGCTGCCAGTTACTCCATCTGAAATGTTTGTCATGTAATATACTTGAATTAAAGTTCGCATTCTATTGATTGTAAATTGCTTTCTAGCTTCTAACGTGTTAAAATTTTGTGATGACGTGAGGAATTGCCGGACGCCTGCATTTTGAGTGCCGACAACTCTAGAGTTGTTCGCTAGTGCAACGCCAGTTAGTCTCACAGAGGAACATTATTTCTTATAAATTCGACCTAGGCCAACTGTCACACAAAAGTCATGTGCGTTACGCCTTTCGACTGCCACAACCGGTTGACCAAAGTAGAAACCCAATCGTTATTTGTCTATGCTAACCGTCGATTAAATGCTGAATAAGGACTTTGGCAATATCTTCAAGGCTTCGGAAGTAGTACATTGACATTGGATCGTTGCACGTGTCGTCGTCATGGTTACAGACAACCTCCTTTTCGCACACATTTTCCAGTTCCATGTCAAACCGTTCTTGTACAAAGTCGAACTTGGCAAACAACTTATCGTCCAACTTTTGATCTGGTCTGCCACGACACGTACCGAGCGTTCTAAATTTACAATTCTCGTCTCCAGTTACTCGATCCGCCTCTGCAATAAGATCTGTTGATGAGCACAGGCACTGGTATCCACCAGTCGTCGACGCAGGATCGGGTTGACAGGTGAGGTAATTGAAGAAATTGCAGTATTGTGTCGTCGAAACAACACCAGATACCGGTGAAATCAATAATGCACGAAAATCGGTTAACCTATTACGAATGAAGTATCAGAATTAGATCATAAACTATGGTGCACGAGAACGAGGTATATTGTAAAAGCAAACAGGTACTGGTCCCCCCAAGGTTTGGCCTGCTGGGTTGTTGTCAAGGAACCTTGGGTCCTCATTAAATAAACAATTGTATTATATAATTGTTTAATTGCTATAGTTGCTATAATTCCAATGACTTGACTACGACTAACCTTTCTTGATCGGTTTTGTCTTCTTCAAAAATTGCCAAATATTCTGGATTCAGATGATCCAAAGATGAGCAGTCCTGAAGGTTCTTAATGACGGCAACCTCCCTTTCCACATAAGAGTAGATCTCAATAATTTCCCTCAATACAATTCTAGGAAAGGGACCAGTTGATGTTGTTGACCCATCCGTATATTTCCTGTAGAAGGCTAGACGCGTGGAAATCAGGTCATCAGCTAATAGGCTTCCTGGGAATATTTCTACAACGTGAAATATTAATCATTAGTCATGTCTTTACCCAACCTGGAGACTTAAACGACGCATACTATTAATGTAATCACAGCAAATAATTTATACATTTAGAAATTCTTACCATGTTCCCGCAAGTAATTCTCAAGATATACCTCAATTTGATCATCCCTAAGTGAATAGATGAAGGGGAAGCCCTGCGCGTTGGTGGACTTGGAACAAATTAAAGTCCAAATAATGAATAGCAAAATTAAGCTGCTAGGATTCATTTGACGTAAGTATTTAAAGATTTACAAAAACTTGTGGATTCTATTTTGTTCCAAATTCTATTTTGTATTTACATCCCGATTTTAGCTTTTCGTTATTTCAATGTCGTAACGTCATCTACGAATTTCGTGTTTGGATTGGATCAACGTTTGATCTTGAAGTTCGTCTTCCGTTGTTGATACGGAACAGCTTAAAACCTCAGAGTGCTGAAGTATTATACTTCAACACTCTGAGCCTAAAACCAACCACGCGACTATCAACAGGTCGCCTCGGCAACCAAGCGACATTAAGTTCTTATATGCATGCATGCATTCGAATCTAATGCAGATTTTCAATTTTAGAGATATTTTGTGTGGTGTCTACGTCTATAATGCATGTCTGTCTGCCAAGTTATGCTTGTAGCGAACTCCAAACAATTCCAAATTACGTTTCCAAAAGAATTTTATTATAATTTTGTAAAAAGTCAAGAAATACAATTTTATCAATAGAAAAGTGACAACAAGGTCGACCGAATAAAAGATTATGAAAATCAGAATGAATCTAATAAAAAAATTAAGAAAACCAAGTTTATTACATAGAAGAATTAAGAAAACAAGGTTCATCGAATCAAAAGGAGTGAAGAAAATAACAAGGTTCACTGAATAAAGAAATTATAGAACAGGAGGGTACAGAAATGAACGGAAGGCTACACAATTAATTATGGAATGATATTAGAGAAAGAATTGGTCGCTCCCTGTTCGATGCTAGAAGAAAAGCTTGGGTAGAAAGCCTTCTTGATCAATCAACGTCTACTGAAGTCCTTGCTGGTTGACAGAAAACATTTGAGGAACACGCATGAGCGGCACACTGTTTGGAACGTAGACTGGTGCTTGTGGAACCACCACCTGTGGACCGTAGTATAGTCCATTGGATGACATGGGCAAGGGGTGCTGAATGACGCCCCAAGGAACCACGGTACATCCATTGTTGCGTGGGTCAAATGGAAATCGAAATCCAGGATCATTTGTGTTCGCGATGACAACAGTTGAATGTCCAGTTGGAGACCCGTCATTTTTGTGAAATTCTTCAGGCATGTGCATGACATGATTGGGAGCGTGGACCAGGTTCAGGTGCTCCCGCTGAATTGTATTCCCCATGTAGATGTTGTTGCTGGCAGCGTTCCCCATGTCCGAGTAAGCTTGTGGATTTGTATACAACACTCCATGTTGATTTCCAATCCAGCCTGTGATCGGCTCCCGCTCTTCGATGTTCCGAGCATCCGGCCGCCAGTTACCACGTGACGCTGATTCAAATGCGTCGTGAAATCGTGCATCCGCTGCAAAGAAATAATTCATCTTGTAGTTATGTGGGAGAAAAAATAGGCATAGCTAAAGGTATAGACACTGACTTGCCAATCTATGCAATATTCAACCATGTCCTAGTTATACTACCAACATCGAGCGACTTGCGACTTTACAAACCTACTGGTAAGAAAATGTGTATTAAGTACCTCTGACGTCCTGGGATACCCGTTGTCCATTATTGCGACCTCTTTTGCTCTTGTTGTGATTTCGAATGGGTGCTGAATTTCCATCAAAACTCCGAGCTCGCCTTCTGATTTCCTGCTGATGAGCGTTGTTCTTTTGAGCAGCATTTCTGTCATCGAAACGTGGAAGATCTGGAAGCGATGTATTTCCATATTCATAGCAATTGTTAGCATCGACTACTTGGCCAATTCCATTCAAGTTCTCATCCACATGAATAAATCCTCCTTCAGTCTGTTGGATGAATCCTTCAAGTGCCGTCCCGTGAAAATGGGAGAATCTTTCATCATTTCCATACGTGATACCATTCAGATGGACAAATCCTTCATCGTTGCCATGATCAAATCCTTCCTCGTTGCCATGACCGACTCCTCCACCCGTACCGTCGGTGCTACTGTTTCTCTCAACGAGATCTTCCCCATTCTTTTCATATCCTGTAGCCATTGCTAAGAGAAAGCAAAGTCAGCTGTCAGCTTAAAACAAAGCATTAAGAGAGGGTCTTGTCCATGTTTTGGCGCCATGTTAAACGTTCATAAGGAATCGATTTGGCAAAATTGGATCTCCTCCTCGAATACTCACCGTAGAATCTCGGGGTTTGTTGCTACGGATTGAGGAAGAACCAATGTACAAATAAGCGGAGACAGTTTTTTGATTAGTGGTCGCTGAAAATCGTTATTAGTGCGCAGAGTTGACCGAATTTCAAGCACAACTTTTAACAGTAATAACTTTTTTCAAGAACCACTAATCAAAAAACTGTCTCCCCTTATTTGTAGATTGATTCTTCCTCAGTACATTGCAAAAAACCACAAGGCTCTATAGTGCGTATTGACTGAGGAGATCCAATTTTCGTAAATCGGCTAATTTTTCACAGCTGTGTGAAGTCAGCCCTGGTTTGTGTTGTGACTTGTGAGTGAGAGAATGGTGAGAGAAGTGAGCGTTGTGTTTGTTATGTGCTAGCTTCCCCTAGCCAGCTCAAACATCGACAAGGTCCTTAAGGTCGCGATTCGCGACAAGTTATGAGTAAGTATATAAATTATTTGGTTCATTTGTTATCAATTAATGCATTCATCGGAAATTCATTCTGGCATTTACTTACCTAACTTAAGGAAGCTTGACGAACGTAATTTCTCTACTTGAATTCCGTCATCGTTGACATAGGTTAAAGATTCCCGAGTTGGCAATTGACATATTTCCGAGTTTTGTTGGCCACATCCTTGTCCATTTTCTAGGAGAGATTCGACAAACTGATGTAAGAAGTTACTGTACGGCATGTGTCATATTGTAGTACGGCATGTGTCATGTTCAACATACCAACTTGTTCCTTTTGACGAAACTCGAACGACGGAATATCATCCAGACAGCTGTACCGATAGAAGCTTTCAGTTCGACCTGGTGGAACACGCGATGTCGGTTGAACTTGAGTATTAGAATTCTCATCGATGGTAGTGCATGTGGATCCTCCTGTTCCTGTTTGAAATTAAAGAAAATTGTTTAGTGTATCAAGTCGACCATCTTTATATTAAAACAAGTTGAATCATTAAGCCAAGGCCGATTTGACGGGTTGAGGAAATTGACCACAAAATTCGAGTCTGAATTTTACAAATATGAAATTAGAAAGATGAAGCCAAAAAGCTGCATCATCCAAATCCAAAACAACAACACAACGAGCATTACAATAGTTTTAAGTAATAAGTAGCACTTATGTCAATTTCATTCGCCGGGCAGTGAGCAGATTTTGGTGAATAGTATTCGGCCAAATAGGTTTGGGTTTGGGGTTTGGTAAGTGTTGGTTGTTGGTGCGGATTCAGACTTCGAACTTAATAATATTGTTGTCATTCGCGGACCTTCACGGAAAATGACCGACAATAGTGACCGCTTCAAATGAGGTTACATCAAACCAAGTATTCGCGTAGTTCCAAGGGCACAACCACAAGCAAGTGGACGACTTTCTTGTCCAAAATATTCCGCTAACAACGACCAACACTAATACCAGATATAGGCAAGGTGGAGTACATGTAAGTACTGAGTTTCAGGTACTTACCAAACCAAACGCTTCATTAGGTACAGTAGAAGAGTTTCCCCAGTTTAACTACATTAGCTTTTGTCATAATTACTTATTACTTAAATCTTAATCCAATAAACTCAATTTCATTGCGCGTGCCAAAGTGACAAACCCAAGACCCAAACCAAGGCCGAAGTCTGCATCGCTCTTTAAATATCTCTAATCTTCCCTATCTGCAAAATACAGTACTTAATTACTTCGCTTCATGACATTATCAGAAATTAAGTGCAAGTGCTTCATATGTCATAAGTAAAGTACTTAATTCATAATCCCTACTCCTACTCGAATAATTCATAACCTGGTCCACTCAGGCTTTATTCCTTTCCTCTCCTTGATTTGGGTTTGGTCCACGCTCAAATGGGATTAAATCGTGCCTTATATTTATCGCATCACCATCATTGACCCAAAGAGTAAATCAGAATTCACAACAGGGTCGGGGTCGGATACGGCAACCTTAAGTACTTAATTCCATATTCATTATCGCTCACGATAAAAGCAAAAAATGGCCTATGACTAGACGATGAGACCGTGACAGCCTCAGTGCTTATAAGCCGTTGATTTGTTCATCGAGTTATCGAATTCCTTCTTCGGAGGCGCATATCACAGGTAATTCTTCGCCGAATACGCAGGTGAGTGTCAGATATGAGAACCGGACAGGATTCAGTGTTCGCGAACTACCACTAACAACTAAGTGCATACACACTAGGTTGTACATAGGTTGTGGTTTGTGGTTAGGTTACTTACGGTTATATACTTAGGTTAGGTTAGGTGATAGGCAAATTGGAGGGTCAAGGTAAGGTCAAAGTTGAATATGATGTCACATCTTAGCGATTCCGTTTCAGACTGTTACTCTTGAATTGAAACTAGTATAATAATAGAAAAGAGCATAGATCGAACACAATATGAACCCCAAGTGGTCAAAGGTCAAGGGTCGACTTTCCAATTGAATGCCTAGCCAAGGTCAAAGATTTGAGTTAGTTATTAGCATGAATGAAAAATAAGAAATGACTACTGCTGACATCATCGGCATGGATCATCAACTTACCAACGTTCTGTCCCAAGACGGAAGTGAAGGTAGGAATATCCTCAAGATTCGCATATTTGTAGAAGACCTCAGTACGAACGACGGACACCTCGTCGGATGGAACCTCACTGCATACACTAATTACTTCCATTATGTAACACACACGTCTGTCAATACCACTGATAGACTGAACACTGAGAAGTCGTCTCTTCTGATTCTGATCTGAGATCTGATGTCTGACGTGATACCTTCCTCCGAAGACAAAAGACGACGGTCAACGGTCGGCTAAATGAGAAATCAAGAATCAAGTGTTGAAGAATGTGTGAATCCGTCAAAGAACGTCACGACTTGGTGCATGGCACCTGAAACAAACTTCCTTTCAGTTCAGCCCAACTTTGAGTAGGACGCACAGGTGGCGAATCTGTCCTCATTCCTATGGTCCAAGTTCCAAACTTCAATAATGAACGGAAAGTTTAAAACAGTAGTGAGTTTTTGAAAAACTTGGATTGAAAGCTATTTTTCTAAAAACCAAACCATGGCCATGACCAATGGCCTCCCCATCAGCTCTGATTTTTGTCTGGAAATTGTAAATTAGAGAGGGAATTGGGTAAAAAAAAATAGAATGTTCAATTCATATTAGATTCTTTTCGAAAAGAAACAAAAGTGTGTGTCCCAATCAATTTATTTAAAAAAACACATTAAAAGTTCATCGAGCGAAAGTTTGTCGTAAATCTATCGGCAAATACATTAGAAATTAAAGTTTGTTGCTCTTTCCCCTTTCCCTAATTAATTTGCTTTTAGTTGTTTCACTTTTCAGATGCAGAATGTATATTTTACGTTATTGTTTGAAACAAACACTTACATGAAGTAAGTTTGTGTCAAACATGTTCAAGTCAAGACGGGGCTACTGAAGCTGAAGCGCGGTAACGTAAAACATGCATCTGCTACGACCTACGACATTGCGATTGGCTATGCAACGACCATTTCCGGTCAAGCGGTGACCAATGACCCCATGACAAATGCCGGAAACAATGCTCTAGATTTGCTACCGTAAGCTTAGATTATTCTAATTTATCGGACAAGGTACTCGATTTTGGCACACTTCTTCTGGCATTACACCGTGTTTTGCTACTATGTATGTATGTCATGATTTTTTTTAAACCATGCAGACCGACGTGTAAGACTCAAAAAACTCTTATGACGTGCTTCCATACATGATACTTGAAATTTGATCAACATTAACTAGTCTTGTAATTTTACAAATGATTTAATTATGCACAAAGACATGGCTAAAGTACAACAATCCAATGCCACATTGTCAGATGCCAATGTCAATTTCCAATTCGACGTCATTCAATGAAGTAACAAAGTGAGATCAGTGTACATGTAGTGTCGATATTTAATGGCATTTAAGAAGACTGTCGAGACTTAGATGTAGTCTACCACACGAATACATACAAAATATGAATGATTTGTAATTTAATTACACACCATCAACTATACATACTACATACATATATAAAATAAAAATGTACACAAACATGAGATGAGATTCTGTTGAGCAACGTACTTAGTTAATACTAGTAGGTAGGATTAATTATGGCAAACCACAGACACAGAACACAGTACAGCAGTAATAAGAAAATACTCCAGTTCTTGAGTTAATTCATCCCACAATGAGTATAAAAATAACCCTGATCACTTTTAACTCAATCAGGTCAAGCAGTGCGGCAAGAAGTGCAAGTTGACTCTCTGAGATTGAATTTACACAGATGCAAAGCAAATTGCTGGAATTGTTGGAAATAATTGATAAAGCATTTTCGCATATTTAATAGCTGAGAGGTCAGGTTTCTCCAATTTAATTATGTTCAGCAAAATCAGCAGATCGTGCTTGCTTTGTGTTCTTGGAATTTCCATACTCACATTGGCCGGGTCTGTTCTGCCATCATCGCCCAACAACGTAAGCTTATGTCCAAATATCAAAGGTCAATGGTCAATCAGTTACTATTAAGCACTTTTTCACGAATGAGATCTGTAATACACGAGTTTAGAGACGTATTTAAATATTGTAAACATGTTGTTTGTCGAAGGTTCAAGACGATGGAGTCCTACCTGGAACTTTTACAAACTTGATAAACAATCTTGTGGGAAGCGGTAATGGCGACGAAGTTGATGCACGGGTTCGCGTTGAAGAAGATACGCAAAAGGAATATCCTAGATCTTATGGATGCGACGGGGCCATGCAATTTTGGTGGGGCTGTCGGTTCTAGGCTAATTCTTGAAGAATTATGAAATGAAGTATTTTGGTATCGAAACGGAACTGGAGTGTATTAGATATGCTAATTATACATTGATACTATCAATATTATTTCACGTAAATTGTGAATTATACGAATATATACCAATAGGTTTATTATGTATTGTTTTGATATACTTTTGAAACAAGAAAACTGTCTAGAACTAAGGCTTTGGAATTCTTATCAGGGTCTGGCCATTAAACTCTCCCATAAATCATTGAGATTCGTTGTTTGGAGATGTTTGCTCAACTCGTTGTGTCTTGACATTAATCTACGAGGAGTTGACCTTGTCCTCGTGTGATACGCCATGACCTAATAAATGAAAAATAAACACATTATAAATTTTTATAAATGTACTGTACGATGTACTTGATGACTTAGCGCGAGCCATTCATCGTTTAAAAATGATTAAAGCTGAACTGAATACTCTCGATCTCAACCTCGAAACCAAAATATTCAGTTTGATTCGCTTAAAATGTCTTCACTTACCCGAGTGCAGCCTTCTCCAAGTGGTTCAGTACGTTCCGGTGTAAGCCGCAAGCTTGTCAGAAATTTTGTTTCTTCATATGCCACTATCCACGGAATATTTGCGTCTGGATACTGTTTAAATGAAAGACAACGGATTTACTTATATACCAAATATTTTACAAATTGTTGACAATTTTCGAGCTGCACTCAAAACATGTCAAGGTAAAATTCTTCAGAAGACGACCTTCCACAATTTCCAACCAACCTTGTGTATTAAACTTATGTTGACTGCAAAACCGGCAAAGTCGAATGGAAACTTTCGTCCTCCAATCCACCCGTCATGAAACTGAATTACATGGGCATCTTGCACAACAGGTGAACCCAATGCGACTTGTGTCAAGCAGCCCACTGGCCAAGCGGACAATTTTCGTGTTTGCTGAATCTGAAATATCGAAACACGAATTACCAGAATTAAAATCCCTGCAACAAAGTTTAGATTTTAGTTGTACTGAGAATTGCGCACACCTGTGCAAAAACTTCGGAGTCGTAGGTATTGTCATCGTCCGCAAAGTAGACGAGACCGGTTAGATTATTCTGCCGAATATAAGCAAGTGCTCTCCTTCGGGACGCCACACCTCTTGGATTCCCTATCTTCTTGAATCCTTTACGTTTTCGGCCAGAGCGAAGAACAGTTTTCGAGACGTTCAAATCTTCCAGATACTTCCTTAGATGGACAAGTTGGTCAGGGAAGCTAGGTTCGAACTCATCAACGATGATCCAGTGAATCAACTGACGAACTGGATAGAGGGACTGATAGACTCGTGTCAACTCGGCATACTGTAGTGGACGCCGGTAGGTCGGAGTCACAACATAGACTTTGGGAAGTTCAGGGCTCATGTTCAAACTAGCCCATCCTTCTGTACTCCGAATATCCGAATATTTGTATGATGAGGATGAGAAAGGAAGCAATTTTCAAAGAATACGTTTTGTCAGATTGAAGGAGTTGTGTTAAATTTTCCAACACCAAAAGTCAACCAAAAGAACGAGAAAAATTGTGGCTGAGAATAAAGCAAGGTCCCTCAATTGACTTGAAAATAGATGTTAATTAGGTATAAGGTATAATCTGTAGATTTCATCGCTAATCTACTACGGAATCTTATTAAATCGCACAATATTTGCATCTGGGTCCCGAAATCTCGTTTCAACCAAATGGTTGATTTCGAATTGAGCTTTGATTCCTGGTTCCTATTAATACACCAGCGCTCAGCGCAGCTCATTTAACTTTAGATTACCTACCGCTAATTAAGTATTATGCTATGCAAAATTTAACACCACTCCCTGAGTCGAATATTAATATACCATAACCAGAAGGTGATCCTTTTTAGAATTCGCCGGTGTCATTGGAAGTTTCGAATTTCGCAAGGTGATGTGGATGACCGAGAAAATGGAGTAGGTGAAATGTCCCAGCACAATGCCGAGTATCAGGTAACCTCCAAATTGAAAATGTCTTCGATTCCGGACATTCATTCCTGTTGTAGTGAACTGTTCTTGGTGTTCGTGTCTTCTTGATCCTGGTACCGGTGGTTTGAGTTAAGAGTTACGAATACGGGTGTTGGTTTGGTCCAAAGAAACTCCAGAAGGTCCGCGGTCGTTGTCGATCGATGAGTGCTTGCTGCGCGTGAAGTGAAAGTGAAAGTGAAAGCTGGAACGCAGAATATTTAAATCTTGCGCGAGTCGCTTCCGAAAGCGAAGAACAGAGAAGAATTTCTCAAAGTGCCCCAGCAGCAGCCAACGAAGGAGGTCCCAATTGAATTGATTCATGATTGATTCTCAAAACCGTTCCTTATTCTGGAAAACATTTTTTTTTTAAATTAAAATTAACAAACCCAAAAAATCAACAATCTATGTCGTTTAAAGTGAACATGTACTTGCCTAAATGTGTGTGAAGCAAAACAAATTGAAACTCCTGTTAGGTCAATAGGTCAAGATTCAAAAGGGTGATCGTCTTCAGCATCTTCCGTATTCTTCTCCTCTGATTTTGAATCTGTATCCGAAAGCTCCAGCTCCGTATCACCGTGACCTTCAGCTTCCAGTTTCAGACTACCCTCGGCTGGTGTATCACAGGTTTCCCTTTGACCTTGGTCCTCCACGCCCAGACTTTCTAGTACCACGTTTTTCGTCCTTAAACTGGCCAGTTTTTTACGATATTTCTTATTAGCCGTTGCCCTTTGAAATTCGGCTACATCACGTTTCAGATCTTCTAATTCCAGTAAAGCCTCGTCCAATTGGTGTTTCAACTGAACATTTTCTTCTAAAATCCGTTCATTCAGAAGCGTCCATGCTTCTACGAGTTTGGTCATTCGAACGATCTCTCTTTCATTTTCCCTCCGTAACTTCTCTTCAGCTTGTAATTGAGCTTCTAATTCAATCAGTCTTTTGGAAGGCGGTCGGTTGATTGGACACCGATCAGGTTGACGAACATTCCAGTGGAAAATTAGGTCGTGGATCCAATTGAAGAATCGTCGTAATCTTGACAAAGGTTTTTGCTCAAAGACGGGTGGTCCACTACGAGTATTCAGAACCCTCTGAAGTCGAGGAGAAGACATGACTTCGCGCACAAAGTCTCGTTTGTAGTCATAAACCATTACTGACCTCGGGTTAGAATCAGGTGCACACGACGATTCCACATTTAAGCCTAATTATTCATGTAAGTTTAAAATTGATACTTTATTTCGGCTTGCAAGGTTGAATCGGATTTATTGAACCCGGCAAATAATAGACACGTTGTTGACTCCAACCAAATTCATTATTCGCCCAAGTAGTTGTTTATCACAAGTCACAAGTCACGTCACAACAACGATAACTTGTAAATTGCTATCACCATTCATCAAATAACACTTTAAATTGGATGAAACCGTGGTGTTCTATGTTTCAGTTTTAAATACTACATGTCAAATTATTGTTGTAAAAGTTCCGACCAAAATTATGATGTGGAGGCGTCAAAAAATTCGGAATTTCAAACACCATAATCTAAATACCAGGAAATAAGCTGATAATAGCGAAGATGGGTCTTTTGATCTTGACCAGCGCCGCGGACCAAATCTACATAGTATCTAGTAGGATCCTGACCTGACAGATGACAATTTGATTTTGAAAGATGAGAACATGCAACATGATAATAAGATGAGACACTTCGACGAATATTGGATGTCAGGTGTTAAGGCGGCATTCGGAATATTTTGAAGTGCAACTTCGAACTCGAACTTCCCGAATTTGGATTTCAGTTTCAGTTTTACATTCAAATCGTATATGTATAATTCGTAATTCGTAATGCTGAATGCTGAAGTTGTAATTTAATTTCGAAATTGCGTCATCTCGAATTTGTTTTTGTAATTATTGTAAAAGCTAGCATCTCAGCTTTTCATTTGAACTCCGGTATCATCGGAGGAACACCATTCACACTGCCATTCACAGAGTGTGACATTTAGATTAAAAATACCTTAGGGCGAGATCGAGATGGATAATTCCGGAACAGAAGTCACAGTCTCGCCTTTCGCAGGTTAAATTCTAATTGAATATTAAAATTTTAAAAAATACACTTCAATTATATAAAAACAAAGAAGGCTATGAGACCAGAAAGTTGCGGATGCGGAGCGGACAAGCTTACAAATTAAAATAATAAATCGACAAAACGAATAAAGAAAAGTTTGAGCTTACATCATAACAACTTATCAATCACAAGGATGCTAAATCCGGCTAAACTTTCTTGTTCTGCCACAGTATTCAGAAGTCTGGGTCAGGTTCTTGGTACCTTGACCTCCGAAAAAGTAAGTTTTGAGTCACAAACAAATTAACATCAATATACAATATAAAATTTTACCTGTAATTGTAATCTGCATAATCAAACACGTAATCCAACCACGGTTACTTAACTATCGTTGACCAAATCTTAATCTGATGAAGGGTATGCCGGTTCGAGATCTAATTTATTGCTTCTTTAAGTTCTACTAATTATTCTTCATTCATGTTTAGGTAATCTCATTTCCGCAAGTCAAGCAGGTGCTCAATATTGCTGCGGAAAATAAATTAATTTCCGAAAAGAATGGAAATTATGAGTGTCTCCTCAAGGGTGAAGCTCCACGAAGAGGACCAAAGTCCCCATTCATTGTTGTTGAGGGTTTGGATGGATGTGGTAAGAAATAACATATATTTCAATTAAAATTGGTTGGGTTTAATCCAATTTAATACATCTCATCTGATGATGTATGTATATCTACCGTAATCACAGGCAAGACGACGTTGACGGAGTATCTCCGCTCAACCCTGAACCTCAAGCTGATGAGCACGCCGCCTTCGAGTCTTACGAAGATTGAGAACATGAGAAGCTTCTTCGAGCAGCAGCCGGAGGATGTCAAGCGGGCATACTACTCAATTGGAAATTATCTTGTGGCCAACGAAGTTCTCGAGTCCACCGAGTCAGTTATTATGGACAGGTAGGTATTATCTAGTTGGTGCTCTGTACTCTGTACTCGCAATACTGGTTAAATTAGTACTAGTATATATGTATATAGAGACGTAATTCTGTATTTTATTACATATTTTAGAAATTAGAAATCACAGCTTTTTGTGTTTATTTTTACAGATTTTGGCACAGTACCGCGGCATATGCGTACTCTCATAATATCCGAACGAATCCTTCCACCGTTTCTATTCGAGCAAGTGACCTAAAGTGGCCAGATGACCTCGTAAAGCCAAATCTTGTAATTTTCTTGGTTGTCAGTGAGAAGGAACGAGTGCGGCGTCATGTGAATCGACAAAACTTTACAAATACTGCAGAGGAACAAGTCCTTGCTGCCGATGCCAACTTCCGGGAAAAGTACGTTTGAATTTGAAACGTGCGTCAACTGCAATTAATTGACACTCATTCTATTTCCTCACTGTAGCCTTGGAAAATGCTATCGGACCATCAACGGAGTTCCATTTCTGGAAGTGGACGTTGACGGGGAAAAGGAAGAAGCTAAGCAGAGAATTCTCAGCTGTGTTCTGGAACAATTCCCTGCATTACGTCGTCCGGAGTAGAACGTGTGTCATGTCATGTCTCGATGCCTTACGGAACCTTGACTGATTTGTTCTTCCGTAAATCCATTCAATTTTATTTCCATCTTCAGCGCGCTTTGAGAATTCCAGCGTTTCACCATTGAAGGTTTTTTGTTCTTCAACAGCCTGGTACCTCGAAAGTTGGATTTTCGCCATCAACTTGGCCAAACATACTATTGAATTAGCTAGTTTCATTCTATGTCAGATTTCGTATTTTCTGCGAGGCGAGGTTATCTACTTGAAGCTTTATAAAATATACATACAGTGTGCTATATATGATTCCGTTTGAATAAATGGTACTATTGTTTCGGAATATGTATAATGGGCTACATGCTACATACAAAGTAAAAAATTCAGGATACACTTAAGTCGTATGCATTTTCCGGCAAGATGAATGACTTTTCTAACACAATTGAAGTCACAATACGCCTAGGTCATACTGCTTTAAAACGATGCAACGTTCGTGTCATTTATCATGAATCATGAATGACTATGACTTGGCGTTTATGATTCCAATATCAGAGAGTGAAGATACTTAAATACTAATAGGCAGAAGCACTTTAGCAGAGGGCGTGGTTTTATATGATCAGACATTCGGAGTTTTCCACTGACAGGCTAATAATTTCTAATGATACCTTTTCCATGCTTCTTTATTTGAAGCTTGTCCTTTGTCCAATGCATAGCATCCTGAACCTGAACTCTTCCTATCTTCCTGCGAGCAGTAGTTACTATTGTAGTTTTATGATCTCACGCAATCAGACAAAATATTTAAAGTAAATAAAGTGGCGCCTACCATTTTCCATGCGATACTTTAACTACAGAGTATTTAACCGATGTACAGGGCATTACACAAGAGAATTGCCAAATAAGTTGTCGCATTTAACGCCTAATACCTCTTCTCTTACAATTTGTATTTGTAACCTGTGAGATTGACAAATTGTATTCAGAGCGGTGTCACTCGTTTGTGTTTCCAGTCAAAATCGGTAGCTTGCTACAATTCAGCTTTAGAAGCTGCCTGTATTTGAACGTTTGCGTGTCACGGCTGCAACTTGATCTAAGGCTTCAGACGTTTTCAATTAGCTAAGCACAAATTGGTAAATTAAAATACTCAATTAGCAGTTCAGCAGTTGTATTCAGTATAGGCATAGGCATATCTCGCACATATATATTTGCGTATTCACTTTGCTTTCATCCTGATACCGTCGGTTCAATTTAATTTTCCTAGCGTATCCTTCCTTATACAGCGCTGCTCACCTTGAATTTCGTACAAGTATTTAAAATACGCAATATCAACAGAAGTTTTCACGGCAGAGCGTCGTATGCAATGATTAAACATGTTACGGGCTTGGCTCGGATAAACTCTAGAATTTTTAATTATTCACAATTAAATAGTATGCGATCATAAAATAAATGTGAACACATATTTGCTATGCACTATGCACGATGGCGGGATTTTACCAAACCAGACATGTATTTTAAATTGCAGCGTCCGCTGTCCGTGTGACATGAAATTCAAAAGATTTTTGCAAGTTTGAGCAGCGAAACAAAGCAAAGCGTGGACCAAAAACGGGACAGCTGAGCACGATCCACCCTGTACCCAACTATGTATACAGAGCCGGAGAAAAGCTATTAAATATTTTCCACACTTTGTTACTTTTGATGTTTGAGGCCTATTAGGAAGTGTTTATCTTTGGATTCTGAGTCTGTAATCCGAGTCATTTCCTGACACGCAGCCCGCTGTCGGCTCCCGGTGTTCCAGCAGGAGGTCCGGAAACGAGGTCAATGAGGGCGTGCCCAAGAGTTAAAATGGACATGAAATCTAGGATGAGAGATTCATTCTTCAAACCGAATCCTTGTTCGACGACTTAGAAGAACTACTTGGCCAGCATAACAAAGGAAGAATTAGGGAAAGTGAAAGTTGGGGAAAGCTTTGCAAACATAACTCTGTGGTTTCGTGGAGAAAGAGTTACAACAAACCCATTCATCATTTATCTACTACAAACTACCATCGTCTTTGCCTATCTCCGCTATAAATCTCGTTATTCCGTGATTCCCTTATTCCTATCTAATTTAATTTCAACCACTCTCGGCTTTCTCTACCGCCAGAACCAACAAACTACAGTTTGGGTGTGTTTTCTGTAAGTTTGTTGAACCGTTACACAAAGATAAGCTGAAAGATTTTGATATGCTAACAATTCCTTTTATGCAGAGCGCTCTGCTTCGTTTGTATACGATTTACGATAGGTTGGGCCAATCTGTCGAATGTTTGTTTTTGTTTTTCTCAAGATTGACGTCACCACGAAATATAGAAAATTCTAATTGCAAATGTAGTATAATTTCTTCAATAAAGGAAGCAAAGTAGGTACCGCGCTTATTGCTTTTAACCTTGGAGACTGTATTTTTTGCTTTCAGTTACGCCAAGGGACATACAAATTTCAGCTTTAAGACCTACGAGGGCTGTTCGATAAGTAATGATCATATTTTACTACAATTTACCAAACGCACTCACAAACAACCACCATTGTTCGCTAAATTGAGTGGAAACGTACTTGATTTTGTAGCATGTAAATGTAAGTTCTGCATTAATTTATTCGTAGCATAATTTGACATTTGAATTCAAAATGCATCGAGTTCTATGAAATGGCTACAGCTGAAAATGAATGAGGGAATTTGTCCATGTAGCATGCATCCTTCTTGCACGTCCACGCCGTGTTCCTGTCAGTCAATCCCCAGAATACTATTCATCCCATAATTAAGGTGATTATATATAGACCTGACAGATAGAACGCTGAAGCTTTTGTTCCGCGAATTCCATTCATTCTAATGGAGAAAGCTGGAGAGAGCTCATCTCCGAAGGACCGGGACAAAAACTACGGAATTTTACGTGTGGACACCGGCCCGAGTCGGAGAATTCTGTCACAGGTTAGTCATACTCATGATGTTCCAGTTTTTTATTACATTTTTTTTGTAAATATTTGGGATAAATCTGTAAAAGCGTTTCACAAGGTTTTTGGTCCAACTTTCACTGCGTAACTCTGCATAATTCACATTTTTATGATCACAAAAGAATTGGTTGAGTGGAATGGACTAATGGGGGAGGAAGTAGTGAGGTAAAAGGCCTTTTGGATGATACATTGGATGCAGGGAAGGTAAGTCATTGGATGCGTATATCGTTAGAGTGAGTTTAGGATTTTTGGGGAACATAAAAAGGCGAGGTCAGAATACGTAAAAACGAGGAAGCAATAAATGGAGTGAAAGCACACGGAGAAATTCCTTTCACTCTGCTTCTCTTCTTCTCGTCTCAGTTTGAGATTTGAGATTCGGATTTAGATTTTAGTTCGTTCCACGTTGTTCTAAGGATTACTTAGCTGTTTGTTTACACTGCTGCATCAAGTATCATATCCATCCAGTACCAGTCTACTCAGAATTTGGAATTTGTCTTGTGTGTTGTAAGTGGACCGAGTACAGGCTATCATTATCATGCACCATAATTTCTGTTTACTTAACTATAAAGTTCTAGAACCATTATCGTAATTGGCTCCGATTTCCTACGATTATATTGTATCGAATTACTTGGTTTCATTGATTGGCACATTTACGCCTTTTCGCCGTAAAACTAGTCTCACTGTTCGACCTATGCATGTTAAGAATTAGGATTCATATGCAAAAGATTTTCTTCAAGGACGTGCTGCAGACTTTCCTACAATTTCAACGATTCGACCAAATAACCAAGTTTAATTGTGCATATTATTTATAAAATTGACGGTTAATTTTGTTGCATATTTTGCCGTTTTTCCATATTATATCATTATATGTTGCTACGTTTCCAACTTTGTAACTTCTTGAATATTGTTTTTGAAATGTATGAGATATTGCATGTTTTCTATTCGAATTTTTACAGGACTTTAATTATTGACAATAGCTTGTTTTGAATTTCACTGTCTTAAGGTTTCACTTTAATTATGATGCTTTAAACGATTATTGTGGTTTTACAACTTGGCTGACTGGATTTTCTGCAAGAATATAATTTTATTCAAAATTGAAATGATTATTTGTTGCATAAAACCTGATAGTCACATTTCACATTGACATTTGGTATTTTTTTGTGCACATTCCGAATTCCGATCCGACCGTTTTTTAGTACATACGATTTTTTCTAAATATATCACCTTTAAATGGCTGAGTATTCTGACAAAAAACAGTTAAACTTAGATTAGAATTTAGTAGCGTGGAAAAGTCAATAGGAATGGCATATGCTTGAAAAACATTAAAATTGGGTTGGACTAATTACTAATACACGGAATTTGAATTTATTGTTTAATTATGAATATTATGCTCCAGCCTTCGATAATATATCGGGATTTGATTTGTTTTATATTGATTTATTTATATGTAATTTGACAACAGCCGTCCGAGCCAAGTTCACCGCAGCCATCGGTTGACCGATTGTCAGTATCATTCGCTCCTGACGATAAATCCTACACGGAATCTGGTGAAATCCAATCTCCGCCTCCGGTACCCTACTCTGAGACTTTTGGTGATATTCCTGACTTGACTGTTGACGGATATTCGGCCCAAGAAGCGACTCAACTCAATCTACTCAACATGGCAGACCCGGACACATCCCCGTCACCCATGATTCCGCTTGGAATGCGACTCTCTGCTGCGGGAGTGGCTGGTAAGATCTATCTGTGATTTTGTAATATGTAGAATATGATTAACCTAAGCCGAAACAGGACAGTGCACTAACTGACGATTTGATCTGACATTTTGTAGACGAGGATGACGACTACTCCGCTTCCATTACGGCAATTCTTCACCGAAGAGCTTCGACTCGGAAAGTTCGGGGTTTGGGTAAACGAAGAACTTCCTCTCCGTTTGACAGTGACAGAAGGCGGTCTTCCGTATTCACCACCAGTTCCGGCGAGTATGTACAAAACTACAAATTATGTTTCGTTGAGTACTGTTACACAGTAGTGGGAGTGTATGCAGAGTGTGCTAATATTCCAAATGACACACCGGAAATACAAAGTAAAGACCCTGCGGTGAAATGAATGTGAAAGGATTGTGAATTGGGAGAATGAAATACGGAATAATTCAGCTGAATTTATTTATATATGCGTACAGGGCTTAATTGCTTCTGAAACCTTCCGTGAATTCGGCATTTTGAATAGTTAATATCTAATCCTAACGTTTTGACATGCAGCATTGGAAACATAGGGAACAATAGTTCAACTGGGTAAACCCGCACACAGTACACACTACTGCATCAGTTTTCAAAATCGTATCGATGAATTCTGTCAATTCAGGGTTCGAACTGATTAGTTAACTTTGGCAAATATGAATTTTGCAGCAGCACAGCAATTACGATGGAAGGAGACGGTCCAATTTCCCAGGAACAAATATTCGAAAATATTCGTTTACACAAGGAAGTACTGGAATCTGTGAAGCAGCAACCCTGGGAAATGAGGCGTAAATTGAAACTTGTACGTTTTCTCAAAAGTGGCATTTCACAATACCAAACCCAAAATTTTATTGAAATGGACTACTATGTTATTAGGTTCAACAAGCCAAGGAATACGTTCGACGACACGAAGGTCAACTTCAGGAACGCCTGGCACAATCGAAGAGTACCAAAGATTTCATGGCAAGATTCAATCTTCTTCTAAGCCGGGTACAACTGCTACGAACAATACTCATTGTATCTATTTGAAAAGAGAATTTCAAATACTGAATTATTATTTCCGATTAGTGGTGGAAGTATCTGAAAAGAGAAGGTGGGAACATGGCCGTGAACCTCACACCGTGGGAACTTCGGATCAAGGAAATCGAGTCACACTTTGGATCCGTCGTCGCCTCCTATTTCACTTTCCTTCGTTGGGTTTTCTGGATAAATATTGTCATCACGGCCATCATCATCTGCCTTATCATTGTTCCAGAGGTAAACTGGTTTGGTACATTTATGGAAAGGCGTTCGGTTTGACCATTCACCGTTACACCAAGGGTTGACCAAAATCTCACAGTTTCACATAAGAAATTGAGCGCTATAACATATTAGGTATTAGGTATTAGGTATTAGCATTACGAGAATTCTTGAATGTCGCTTCTACAGGTTCTTGCTGCAGATCCCACGCAATCCGGTCAAAGAAAGGAACTTTTGGAATTTGAGAAACCGACTTCGAAGCATTTGAGTACCCTCTGGGATTTTGAAGGTGGGAAAATGCGTAGTAGCTAAATATTACGAGTAAGGCTTATACGAAAGACAATTCATAACAATAAACAATTTTTTATTTCCTAAGGCGTTCTGAAATATTCCCCGATGTTCTATGGCTACTACACGAATCAAGCACAGACGAAGGAAGGTTATCCCTTGCCACTTTCCTATTTCATAACTGGATTGGCCGTCTACGTCTACAGCTTCGTAGCTATTCTGAGGCGGTGAGGATACGCTTCCACATAACATATTTCTTTCAGTGTTTTTCCATAAACATATTCCGATTTAAATGAACGTGTTGTGTATTTTGAACTCAGAATGGCCAAGAACTCTCGTCAATCAAAACTGTCCGAGAAGGAAGACGAGTGCACGTTCTCTTGGAAAGTGTTCACAGGTTGGGACTTTATGATTGGGAATCCGGAAACGGCCTTCAATCGCTTTGCATCCATCACAATGGGCTTCAAGGAAGCACTACTTGAAGAAAAGGAGAAGAAAAAGGATGAGCGAAAGTACAATTTCAAATATATATCAAATATTTGCTGGTAGCTTAGTTGCAACCAACCAATATTAATTTTTCGTATTCATACATCAACACTAAACATGCCCATTATATATTTTTGGAGTACAGTTGGAAAGTGATTAGCCTCCGTGTATTGGCAAATCTTCTGGTTCTGATGCTCCTCGTATTCTCTGCCTTCGCTGTAATTGAAGTTGTGAAGAGATCTGAAGAAGTTGAATCTCTGCCCAATGCATCTTGGTGGCGTCACAACGAAATCACGCTCGTCATGAGCTTGATCACAACCATCTATCCAAATATTTTCGAACTGATTGGAATGCTGGAAAAGTATCATCCCAGAAGGCAGTTGAGGTGGCAGCTGGCCAGGTTTACCAAACAGAAATGCTCACAATACTTAACAACACCGAGAGAATTTAAACTAATCGAAGCAACTTTCTTCTAAAATTAGAATCATGGTCCTCAACTTCTTGAACTTGTACACACTCATCATTGCATTGTTTGGAAAAGTCGAGAAAATGGTTCGTTTTAAACTTTTTGAAAAAGCCTATTGTTGTAATCAGGTTGCTGATAATTTTTGCACACTTATAGAACACGGATCTGGAAGCACTTCGACCGAATTCAACGCTAACCCCTTCCACGATTCCACCTTATGTAAACTACTGCGTTGACGTTAGTGTGAACTGTACGCTGCTCAACGAGTTTCGCTACAACCAAACTGTGAAAGAAACAACGGAAATTCTGACATTCCTCACAACAACGGCACTCATGACTAAATATCGACCGAACTCTACTTCAGAAATGGTAACAAATCCATATTTGAATCTTGGGAATACGACGTGGATGGGTGGAGTGCTGGAAGCAGGACGATTCAATCAGAGAGGTACCGATTATAGTCTTATTTGCAATTGTCGCATTTTCAAAGGACCCAGTGCAATATTTTTTGAATACGACTAGAATGGTGGGATCTATTTCACACGCTAATCCCCAATTTGGACCGAACTGACACGACTCACCCGGACCTTCGTCAATTCATCTCCGAAATAGATGACAGTGAGAATCTAACGGTGTTCACGCCGCAGTTTAGTTGGAATTTCAATGAAACGGCAGGCATGATTCCAGGAAATAAAACGTCACTTAAAGCTGGTAATCATTTTACCAATGTCCAATGGAATGTCTGTCTCTTTGCTAATTTGTAAATTCTGTACAAATTCTTAGCCCTGCCATTACTCTTCAAACTATTGATCACGCTAATTCCGGATCGAGTCTTCATACCAAAACCAACGCCCGCCACAGCATTCAATGTCACCGGAAATATCACGACGACGACACCAGAGCCCATTCCCCCTGAAACAACCACATGGTTGGAAAGTCTAAACGACAGCTTGAGTACTTGGGGAACAACCAGCATGGAAAGTTCAACTGGATACAGCACACCACCGCCCAGCAGTAGTACGCCAAAACCAGTAACTGCAAAAGCAGCTCCCTTTTCTTCGACTCCGGTTCCGACTTTGCCACCTCTTCCAGAAACAACTACGTTAAAGGCAAGTCCTTTCGTTTCTTTTTGATGTTCCATTTTAACGAGTATGAAATGTGTCTAATTGTAGGTTGTTACGAGAAGACGCGGCGGGTTTCGACGCTGGAACAACACGAATCCCTATCGGCGGCCGTTGGAGAATCGGCGACAGGTTCGACAGATAACTCCAGGTTTGTCCACGACGCAAACATTGGAAACAGTGACACCAGGCGGGGAGGAGTTTACAGATCCGGATGAGTCACGCTATAATAACCTGATGCTCACGGGTCAGAATAGCTACCAGTCCATTATAACGAAACTCTCGACACGCGGAGATATTCCTGGTGATGTCAGTGAAGATGACCACACAACGTCAACCACGCCCATTCCAACCAGTTCCAGCACCTTCCCTCCCATCGATGACACGGCTGAAAAACTTTTCACTACGATACGGACAATGATACAATTGGTTGGACCTATGATTCCTTAAGCTCAGAATATTTACAGTTTTAAATCTAATTTGATTTCGTTTCAGATTGCAAGTCACAATTCATCACGAACGGATTTTCCTAATCTGTCCACAATTGACGAGTTCGCCCAGTTTGTGACCAAATACCACTCTCATGCTGAAACCCGGCTCACGACAGATCCTTACAACTCAACGTTTACTTCAACATTCCAGAGAAAGTCCGAAGAGATTGAAACGAATAAATGCTACGTCAAGGCTTGTGAAAACGGAACCATTGAACCCAGCAACTTTATCGAGTTTCTCAACTGTTCTGATATGGCGTGTGCTATGAATATTCTGGTCGGACCGAGAAACGAGTCCGCTTTGCCTTCTTGCATAATTCCAGGAAGCAGGAGTTGTATGAGTAAGTATTCAGTTGAATTTGGAACCTTAAAAACCAAAGATAGCTCAAATTAATTCTGAAGAACCGACGAAATTCAACATTTTCCTAATTGATTAATTGAAATCTGTTCCTTTATAATACATTTTTCACTACTGGAATGTCAGGTTAACTCGTGACCAATACGATAATTTCTAGCTACCGAGCCACCCGTGACCATGGACCCAGAAACAACTGTGAAACTAGGAAAACTATGTTGGGAAACAATGTTCGGTCAGGAGCTGGTCAAACTTACGGTCATGGATTTGGTAGGCTTTTCGATTGACATTTGTAGAAATAAATTCGGTATCTTGATGTATGTATAACTCGTTTCAACCACCGCAGATTTTTACGGTTGGGGTTATTCTCGTTTTGGACTTCATTCGAGCTATTTTAGTTCGAGTTTTGAATCCGTGTTGGTGCTGGGATTTGGAAAAACAGTTTCCACAATATGGAGATTTCAAAATTGCTGAGAACATTCTGCATCTTGTGAATAATCAAGGAATGATTTGGTAAAATAGCATGAAACAATGTAGTGCTTCCGTATTACTTTCACAAAATCGGTTTCTCTAAGCAAAGTTCTATTTTTGAACCGTTAGGATGGGCATGTTTTTCTCACCTGGTCTTCCTGCGATCAATCTGATTAAACTAGTCATCCTGATGTACATTCGTTCCTGGACCGTCATGACCTGCAACGTACCACATGAAACTGTTTTCCGTGCATCTCGATCCAACAATTTCTACTTCGCCCTATTGTTGTTCATGCTCTTCCTCTGCGTGTTACCAGTGGGCTATGCCATTGTTTGGCTCACTCCATCTTGGCATTGTGGTCCTTTCAGTGAGTACGTCAAGATCTTCCATATCTTCACAAAGGCCCTGACCAACGCACTGCCCGTCTCCATGCATAAGGTTTACAAAACTTAAGTTTTTCTATTCTTGCAAACATTTTCTTATCTGTACTTTCTTTGAATTAGGTACTGGACTACATTGCTTCACCGGGTATTGTCATTCCTCTCTTGGTGCTGCTCGTCCTTATCATTTACTACCTTCTGTCGCTCACCAGTTCGCTAAGGGAAGCGAATAACGATCTGAAAGTAAGTTACGCTATATGCAGAAAATAGAATGTCAGATTACAGAATTGCAAATTCCGCTATTCCAATTTACGTAAAATTGGATTTTACTATAGATTCAACTTCGTCGTGAACGGACGGAAGAACGTCGAAAAATGTTTAAGATTGCTGGAGGAAAGAAGGATAAGGACACGCCCATGAACCGATGGAAATCAATCATCCCCGTTGTCAAGTCCGTCTCCAAGCCAGGGGCTCAAAAGTCACCCTCTATTCTAACCACAGGAAAACAAACAGGATTTGCGGGTGAATTTCAGTCGATGTTTTAACTATTTTAAACTATGCATTATGAACTTCAAAACTTTAACATTTTTCGCAGGTTTCGCAAAACGAGCGGCTCTCAAGGCCAGAGCAGCCCAGCAAGAAGATGAGGGAAATGCGACGGATGTAGACGTTGACCAGGTACTCAAATTAACAATTTTCCTGCAATATTTCAATTAACGCAACACTATATGGTCATGGTCCAGGTTTCACTACCCGAAGACGTTGTAGCGCCCACGAAGCACGGTCAAACTTCGTCCAAGCCGAAGCTGAAGCACGCAACCGTGTCTCGCAAGCCGTCAGCCACAGATTCCATTGCCTCGACACGGTCCGAAATCCCAGTTATAAAAATTAGCAAGGAGGATGAAGGGACTGTGACTGGTCGAAAACAGAATGTGGTTCCCATCGGAATTGACAGGAAGGTCATTCCTTCATCCGTTCCAGTTCCAAGGTGACTAACGCTATACATCACATTTTATGTTAGCACAAGTGATTGACCTCGCTTGGACGCGACAGGTCAAACCATTGAAAACATTCTTCCGTTTCTTTATCGGTTAACAGCAGTAGCACCATTACAACTGCACCTTCTGTGGTGGCGACGGAACCCACGCCGAGTAAAAGGGAGCGTGTTTTGAAAGCTCTCATCAGTCGTTCTAAAGACAAAAAGGTTCGTAACTAAGCATGAAAGTGACTCGTAGCTAGCAAAGCCTTGTCTCAAATTGAAAACCCTTCTTCAAAGGATAGGAACCGACGAACGGCCGAGGTGGACCAGGGAAGAAATAGTTTGTCGGAGCAACAAACTCCAATTTTTCAATTGCCGGAATCTCCTGATCATTTTCTCGAAATGGAAGAAGAGGATTCGGACATTCGCCCTTTCTTCGTTCATTTTCAGACAGGACTAGATGAGAAACGCTAACATTATGATCAACGAAGGTATGTTCGTCCGAAGTCAAAAGCATTCTAGTTAGTCGCTTGTTATCTACCAATAAGTTCTGATTCTAAAGGAAATAAAAGCATTGTTAATCAAATCTTTTAGAAGAACCAAAGAAAGATGGATAATTTTATTTGTAGCTAATCTATGTGATAAGGTATTTCTCTCCGAAGACATAACACGAAGACGTCTTCAATGCTGCAAGTTATCTAGGATTCTGTCTCTGGCTCCATTAACTCATAGATGAAACGAGCCCTAAACACTGGGATCCCCTTATACTTCTCCTCGTTTGGCACCTGTTGAGGGTGGATGAAGAATTTGTAATGCTTCCCTGTACTGTGATACATGAACAATCTCTGACTCATTTGGTTCTCAGCTTCAATTCCTGGAAATACAAACCAAATCAGTGGAATGAAAATGTAGGCAATACAAACCGACGACGGTCACGTACGATCATGAGGTACTAGGATTGTGTTATGTTGATGAGATGAGACTTACGTGTTGGAATAATTAAAAAGCTTTGTCTCTTGAGATGAACATGTGCCGGTTTCAAATAGCCGAGTTCGGACTTCTCCATTATCTTGGTGTAGCCGTGATCAATCAGAGAAGCTCTAATTAGGTTGTCATTATGCTCGTCAACAACGGTATTCAGATCAATCTGGACCCTGTATATAGTCAACGTTGATCAAGTAGGTATTACTTTACTTGCAAAATCAGAAAAATGATCTAGCGATAGGGTGAAATTTGTTACCTAGACCACACCATGCGTTCATTGTCAAATCCAGCGTACACTCCATGATTTACCAGATGAGCTGCGGGTACACGATCTTCTTCACTGAAATTCCTCGAATACCATGCACTCATCATAGCTTCCAACTTCTTTAATGACTGACGTGATGAGCGGTCCAAGGTCTGAGATCATAATTGGGTATAGTTAGCATTTGTGAAATACATTTTCTACTCTTTCATTACGGTATGAAACTCACTTTAACCTGGACCAACTCGTTCTCAACGTATTTAGCAACCGTCAGACTCATCAATGTTCCTTCAGCATTGTCTTCCTTAACGTCAGGTAGAATCGCTTTCCGTGGGTCATAGTGGATCGTGGGATCCAGATCCAAGTGGTCAAGAACTCTGCCGATCGCTGGAGGGATAGGCCGAATCTCCTGAATAGTTGGGAATTTCACATTTAGCTCTGGTTCTAGAGAAGAAGTCGTTCTATAATTCGCTCAGATGAACAAACCTGGTCAATAGCAGATCCAATGCTCAAGTTCGTCATGAGTTGCTCCATTGCAACTGTTTGATTTGTTAGGGCAGATGTTGGTTCGGCAGGTCGCTCAGATGAACAAACCTGGTCAATAGCAGATCCAATGCTCAAGTTCGTCATGAGTTGCTCCATTGCAACTGTTT